>JAVQJG010249681.1:0-14697 GCA_036024015.1 Craterocephalus amniculus | reverse complement strand
ATTTTTTTAATAGGACCATCTTTAAAATCGGTTAAATGTCAATAATTAAGTGGAATTGCCCTTTACTCATTTGGCGAATCGGAAGCTGCGAATCGGAAGCTAACTTCAGCCTCGTACATCATTATCTGAATGGCACCTAGCTAGTTGGCTAACATAAAAGTAACCCATACTCGTTTAAAACAAGCCATAATAAGTTGTTCTGCTTACACGTCGTGAAATGGATGCTCCTCTCCAAATTCCTTCAAGTGTTTCTTTTGTTTTTTGGATAGATTTGCGTAAAGCTGTTGATTCTGCCTCCGTTTCCCCATGTTGTGTCTGGGATATGCCGCTACACGTGTGGTTCCTCCAGTCTCCTCTGTGGCTGTAATGTATCAGTAACGCGTGTACTGCCACCTACAGGATGGGAGTGGAACTGCAGGTCTGGTGTGACTGAAGCATGGGACTCATGGATGTATCCATGATGGGACTGAATAGACAGTTGACCTTCTGAATATATAAACATCGAGACTTTATGTAAAGAAATAAAGTTTTAATGTAATCTGATGTTTGATCATCAAATTCCTATTTAAAATCCTCCACCATATAAAGTGGTTTCACAGTGGAGAGTCTCGATAAGATGGAGAAAACAAAGAAAGAAAAAGCTTCTTAATGGATTTTAAAACAACTGTGCAATGTGCATTGTTATAGCGTATATTTCAGAGAAGCCACATAACAATCAAACTGTCCCCACGTTATATGTCCAAACGTTTGATTTGTGCACTATTCATCTATCTAACTTTCTAAATTATTGTTTGCATCAATATTTTTTTCTATCAGCAAATGAAAAGCAGACATTGACTGCCAAATGAAAGATGCGCATTATTCTGTAAATGTCCAATTGAGAAAACACAAAAAACAAATCCTCCTGTATTTTGGCTATTTCCTTATTTCCCTCCTAAAAAAGAAGACAATAGGAAAAAAAAGCACTTAGCACGATCTTAGCACTTGACATAACTACATCGATGACCAGCAGTCCACCTGTTCAAACTGTATCCTACTCCTTGAATTTATGTTTGTGTTGTTCTCTCAAATGTAGCTCACCTCTCGATGACCTTCTTGAGCCTTTCCTTCTCTTACAGCATTACCTTTTGATTGTTTTCATTTGTTTATGATCAGTATCCTCATTTTGTGTTACAAACAATTGTATCTGCTTGATTTGAGATGCTTAATGGAAATGAGAAAGCAAAATACACACAAAGGTATGACATCATTAAAATAAAAAAAGATAAAATGCCTAATTGTAATTCTTATACTTGAACCACTTTTTATTTTCCTACAAAACAGGGCTTTTTTTTATATGTATGGGGAGCTGCAAGTAGAGGCAAATGTCAAAATGAAAACCTGGTTTGAAACAAAATTTATTGCATCTCCTCTTAATCTGATGCCCCAATTATCCAACATTGAACATCTACAAAGTAGGAGGAGAATATGTAGGCCTATGTGGCATTTTTTAATGCCAAAAAATGCAATAAAACTCATCATGAATCCTTTTAAGTAAAAGAAAAATACATGGCTCAGCATCACTTCAGAGTCAGACGAGCATGTTGGAGGTTCCTGCAGGTTATCCGGTGTTTTCCGGGTAAACAGACCACACGGGATCAGACAGAAGGTGTGTGCAGTTTGAAAACTAACCTTGATCTATTATTGAACACGGTAATATCATTTTACTGTTTGCCTGTTTTAGCTGTTACCATGGGAGAAGCCCATCTATTATTAAGACATTTGGGAGTGTCGTAGTTGTACTCTGGGTATTTTCGGCTCATTTTGACTCATCAGTGGAGATTTTATTACCGCCATGGCTTGAGCTGACAGCTGAAGTCTTTTTTTTCTGAATGAGATGTGAAACATGTGAGACATTTTTTATATTTCCATGGAGGGGCCAAAACAGAAACAGGAGAAAGACAAGGCTGGGAAAACCGTCAGGTTTAGAGTTGCATCTGCCAACAGCGGCCGGGTCCTGGCCGAGGTGTTCAAGGATGAGAGGACCTGGTTCGGCTCGGTGTCGGACTCAGTGGACTCTGACGGCACCAGCAGCTCGGAGGCAGAGCAGGGCGGCTCGCTGCCCACCAGCGAGGCCAACCGGCACCTGAACGGCCTGGTGGTGGACGGGACTGTGGACGAGAATGGCGGGGAGCCGGATGACCTGCTCCTGTACGCCAGCGTCAAGAGAGAGATGCTGTTCAGCAACAAGAGGATCAACATCTGCAGCAAGAACGGGACGATACGAGGAGTGAGGAACAAAGTGAGCGCAGGCCAAGTGCTTTTCAACAACCTCTCCAGCGTGTACTCGGTAAAATAATCAACACTTACTTACATATGGCCTCATTGTGTCTGAAAGCCTTATTAACTAAAATGTACTAATCCCTGTGAAAATATGTTGATAATAAGGTGACTTTACCTTTATTTTTCTATCTTTAAGGGTTCAAATCGCCAGAAACGAAGGCCATGGGAAAAAAACTGATGAGTATGACTGGAATTTCAGCAGGAAAACAACCTTTTAGAGCAGACGACTTACTTATATAGCATTTTCACTTTATCTGCAAACAAATGACTGATTCAATATTATTCCCAAAACTTTAAATAGACCAAAAACCTACAGATAAGTCTCTAAGTTTATTTCTGGGAATGCAATTGTTAAAAGGGCAGATCCTGCAACTTATAGTGAGAATATTATGTGATAATATCTCAGTTTTGAGATACATTAAAGCATTAAAGTTTTGGTTTGTTTTTTAAAAATATTTGTCAAAATTTGGACATTTTAACTTATCTTTTTAATTGTTACCAATAATGATTTATTTTGAGAGAGTATGTCTAAGGTTTAAATGTAGCAGCATTTTAACATACAATCTCCAGTTTTTAAGATGCTAAAGCACGTTGTCTATTACATTCAGAGAATAATTTTGATTTAACAACTCATCATACATAAGGTCTTTTGTAAGCATTAGTAGAAATAGGCTTCCAGAGATTATAAATAATCCAGTGTCTGGAGGTTCTAGTAAATATTTATCATAATTTCAAGGACTTCAACAGTTTATAGATAAAATATTACACCAGTGATAAACTTTTAATCTTTTCAGCACATTCAGATACATTCTGGCAAGAGTTTCAGATGATTAAAACACAAAAACTTGCAAAATCTCAAACATTTTTGTACAAGCACCTGCGCTTCAACAGAGACTCTAAACTAAAGGAAATAATTTTAAAAGAAGTGACACTGAACTGGTTTGGGAAAAGACTTTTGTATTTTTATATGATGCTTGTATGATTTTGATATTTGGTGGATTTTCCTTAATGACATGTGGCTGAATTCTGTCAAGATTTTGTAAACGTTTTATATGATGTTCAAATGTAAATGAATTTTCACACATATACCACATTATGTACACAAACTTTAATTTTCATATTTATCATTGTTAAATTACAGCTGATTTTATGCTTCACATACGTTTTAATCCATCTATCACAATTTACAAAGGGCTTACAAAATATTTTGCATACTGTGTGACAGTGTGACATTAATGTGACCACTATATTTATATTTGATTTCAACAATAAAATTAGCAATGAAAACGATGCAGATTTTCACAGTCTCTTGGGTCTTTGCAGTTTACAGAAATCCTGCAGAAATTTAATATATATGTCAAAAACGTCTTGTCCTCAAAGCAGCCGTATCCACAGATTTTCTGTTCATATTCATGAATGGCAGGGAACAGCAGAATTTATTGCAAAGTTGTAGAAAAGTGGATATTTGCTTGAAAACTCTGATCTAATAAGTCTTTTTTTAGCAGATGCTTGTTAATTTTACATTATAAACTTACATTCTTCTTTTAAATCATGTGATTGTTGAAGCAGATCCTGCTAAAGACAAAGTAGAGCAATGATTTACAAGCCATCCATCATCAAACCCTCATGTGAAACCTTTGCTAGGTTCAATCTATGAACTCAACTCCAAGTCCTTTAAAAATCTTTCTCAGCCTCATTAACTGCTTAATGAACATTCATGAAAGTATGAATCTTTGTTTACTTTGTCTGAAATGCCACAATTATCACACCAAACATGGACCCTGTTAATATTATAACTCACCAAATGCTTCCAGTTCATTTCATGTTACATCCATACAGAAACCTGCATGTGGGATAAGTAGGCTACCCAGGAAACAAGATGAAAAGACGTGAACACAATCATTACATAAAGCAACCCAAATATGAAGCAGGGACACCAAAAAGCAGACAAAAGAGAAAAGGAAACAGTAAAGATGTGTAAAGAAGAGAACAACAAGGATCTGGAAAGGAACAATGACAACAAACAAGTGTATACGTGGGAGGGGTGAGACAAGCAGATCCAGGTGACTAATGAGAGACGCTGAACATATGGTGTCTTCTATTTCTGGTCACCAAACCTGCTGACCTGGGGAAATAGAGAAACAAAAGTATAAATAATGAATAAATAATAAAACCAATTTAAAGATCACATTTCAGGTTCAAGATAAGTGCTTTACATGAAACATTAAAAGTATAAAAAGCATTAAAAGCAAGCAAAAAATGACAGTAAAATAATTTTAAAAAACATAATCACAAATAAAAAAATATATAATATAAAGTAATAGATAGAAATGCATCAGGAAAAACTATTTTGAAAGTAAAACATTCCTCAAGAAAATAATGAGAAACCATGAACTAAATGCCATGATTTCAATGATTCATGACTCTCACTGGTTACTTATCTTTATTTAGCTCTAATAAAATTGATAGCAGACATTCATAAACTCTCACTTCCAACCAAACAGTTGTTGTTCACAAATATATATGTATTATTTTCTGATATCTTATGTTTTATAAATTTTTTATATAGACTGTTTTTCGTGCTGTTTGTTCTTTTCATCATTTGTTATTTATTGTTTTTGGTCCTTTGTAATGAAATCTGTTGTCTAACTTTTATCCAGTCAGCATTTGACCGTGTAACATCATCTTCAAAGCCTGTGCAATAGAAATAGAAATAACTCAAATCCTTCCCTCTCCATGTGACCATAAATGGGCCCTAAGTCACTTTAGATAAAAGCATCTGATTTGTAATATGTAATTTAATATGAGGTCTGCCATCTTTGCAACAAAGAGCAGAACACATTTTCTCCTGCTTCTTTCTAATCTTTTCCATCCATAGCTTTATAAAACATCGCCTGTAGCTTTCTGCTGATCACTACACATGATGTATCTGTAACACCCTGGGACACCCTGCAGCTAATTGGAAGTAGTTCCTGAAATGTTCTGTGTAAAATAACTATCTGACAGCTGCCTCTGCCTTTATTATGGTGCCCTTCATAGTCAGAGCAGAATTACTCCATAGATTACTCATAATATGTCTCATAAAAAAGAATTTAATACAACACAACCAATAATTTGGTTTTAAGAGTTTATAAAAACTTTAAAAAATCTGTAAAAATGATCTTTTTTCTCACATTAAAACATTCAGCAACAGCTGTGATTTGCTTGTAGAGTCAAACCAACTGAATTAACTTAAATCCAGTTAAATTATATTATATTCAAGTTAGCTTTCCTAAACAGTACCAATTCATGACAAATTTATCTCAAAGCACTTTTACAATTCAGTCCAACTAACTGTCAAAACTATGCCAGTCTGATTGTTAAAAGTCTATGCCCTAAGGAACTACGTTACCCAGAATGCACCGGGCCTCTGGTAGTTCTGCTGTGTCGTTATTGTTTTAAGTTTCACTTTTGGCCCGACAGCATTAGCCTAGCAGCTACACGGCAGAAATTGCCATCCATGTTCCGTCCTGCATTAATCCTGTGTGTCTGAGTTCCGTGTGCGTTCATAACTGAATAGCCACACACACACGCACACACAGAGAGAGACACACCAATACCTATACAAATACGTCCACGCAGGAAACAATTCTGTACTTCCAGAACCTTCAGTAAATCTGGCTGAACTGTACTGATGGAGTTTGCCTTTTCCTTCTGACCGAGGACGATTCAGTTGACGCGCGATCCCGAATCAGCAAACACATACAATCCTTAAAACTGATCCACATTAGTCCAGTTTTCATATAAAGACAGTTAATACAACCACATCCCCCTCTAAATCCATAAATTCCTGGACATGCACCTCTTTGCTGACCTCTCCCTGCAGGCTCAGCAGGGTCTGCACTTCCTCCAGAGTCTAAAGACCAGTTTGGAGAAAATCCTGCTGCCTGAGAAAGGATCAGGACATTATTGGTTGACCCCTCACTTCCTGCAACCTGTTTGATCTGCTGCCTTCAGGGAGACGCTGCACATCAGTCAGATCACACATCACTGGATTTACAAGCAGCCCTTTCCCCTGAGCCAAGAACAAAGACGGACAATGGCTCTTATACTTCCACACATACATACACTGTGATAATTCAGGACACTGGTGGCTTTACACTGATTATATTCTCTCTGCTGTATCAGTTTTGAGCACTTAAATTTCACTGCACATTATTGTGTAGTTTCTTAATATTAGTTAAGAAAAGAAACATAAGAAAGAAAACTACAAGATTTCATAAAATTTTCTCTATAGGATTCAGTTACACATCCTTAGTGTGCACAGGGTGACCATGGAGAGGAGAAAAATCTCTATCAGGAAGCAAAACCCTACAGCAAATCCAGTTTCAGGAAGGGAGACCGTCTGATTTACCATGATAAATCCTACAGATAGAGAGGGTGTGCTGATCTAAAACCACATTAAAAGGATTCACAGAGATAAAGAAAAATACATTTTAAAAGATTACTGATGCACAGATAAGAATTTATAAGAATAAATAACCTAACAGATGATTATCTTCTTAAAGATGTTGATCTTACCAACAAATAACCGAAAACAGCCTGTGCCAGTTTTAGGTTGCGCCTTTCCCTTTAAGCGGCAGATTTACGCAACAGCGTCTTACCTGCCTCAGTCAGCACCATGGACAGCGACCCCGCGAGCTCCCCACGGGCTCCCCGCCAGACCCCTTCACCTCCCGCGCGCACTGATGGATCCACAGCGGGCCCTGAGGGGCAGGGCATGATCCTCCAGTAATGACCAGCGCGCAGCTCCATCCACCACCACGCTGCAGCACGCGGGCTGCGGGCTTCCCTGCAGACTCACCGCCGCCCAGTCTGAGGAAACATCCCGCTTTTTCGCCTCGCCTCAAAGAGAAAAACCATGAAATGTCATTAGATGTAACGCGGTAACTCGTCTCGGATGAGAGACGCTGCAAAGGCAGAGCCAGGCAGTGAAAGCTGTTCCTTTTCTTCCCACTCCCCGCCCTGGCGGCATCCATCAGCAGCAGCCCACCATGTCTCCTCCTGCGTCCGCGGCGGCCACGGCCACTGAAAGCAGCACCACCACCGTCTTCGAGGAAGACTCCAGAGAGGAGGTAAGATCCTGTCTTTAAGGAAGATGGTTGGCTCTTTGTCGCAGAGCTTTGATGATGTGCAGATCGCAAAATTTGTTGTAAAATAAACCTAATTGTTTTGTGATTTGGCTTACGGAAATCAATCCAAAAGCACGAGCCGCATCGACAATCTCAGGCTGTTGATTACAAAGGGAATGTAATGTGTTTAAAGGCAGCATCTCCACCTGTCTGTCACCTTTTCTCCGCTGTGGGCCTGAAATATCTCACCTGCAGAGAGCTGCAAGATGACAAGAAACGTCGTCTTTGCTTTTAAATCTTCTAATCCAGTGTTTTTAAACCACTAGTAGTGTACCTTGGGATTATCAGGTGTGCCATGGGAAATGATCTTCTTCCACTTAACTGGTCTAATAAACACGTTTTGAAGAAATATTAATTGATATCTGCAAATAATATTTGATTTCTATTCAAGAAAACTTATAATCATATAATTTGTATGACATAAAATTACAAAATTGATATAATATGTGGTTGTTTATAATTGATAAAGGCTGCAGAGTTTAATTGTTAACATTTTCTGTGTAAGGAAAATAAAAGTACCTTGGCCCAGTTGATGTAGTGCTCAATGGAGAAGTGGGTATACTTTCGTTTTTGTTGCCCATTTTTAAAAACTAGCCCAAATAACACCATTTGTAATATTTGTCTCATACTTTCTGATACATGATGGCAACATTTCATGCTTATGTGGGCCCAGCAATAAAAAACATTCATCCACCTCTGCCTTTGACTCATCAGTCCTCATGTCTAATTCAGAGTTAACCAGTTTACCCAGTAAATACTAGCCAATTAAAGGAGAAGGCTGGGCCATGGAATCATAATACATGAGAAAAAAAGGACAATTAGGGTTGCAGGGGGAAAAGGTGAACATCACAGTGGTTTATGCTGACTGCAAAATACTCCGTATACCCTGGACTAAAAGGTTGAAAAACACGTCTAATACATCCCATTGCATGACCAGTTTACTCATGCACATGCATGCAAAATGTCCTGAAGCCAGCAAGCAGTTTAGACACACTTGATAAATTTAATCACACTTTTCTTTCACTTCTTCTTCTTCTTTTTGTTTGACTCAACAGCAAAGACCCCTGAAGCAATCTCTGAGCAAGTCATTGTGTCGGGAGAGCTTCTGGAAATGCCTCGTCCTGTCCATCCTCATGTACGGCTGCATGGGAGCGATGGTCTGGTGTCACGTGACCAAGGTGACCCGCCTTACCTTCGACAACGCCTTCAAAGGGAAATCCATGATGTACCACGACAGCCCCTGCTCGGACGGCTACATCTACATCCCGCTGGCGCTGCTGGGGATGCTCTACCTGGTCTACCTGGTGGAGTGCTGGCACTGCCACGTGAAGAACGAGCTGCAGCACAAAGTGGACGTGGAGGGCATCTACGAGCGCATCCAGAGGATGCAGCAGGCCAAACCCTGCATCTGGTGGAAGGCCATCAGCTACCACTACGTCCGGCGCACGCGACAGGTCACGCGCTACCGCAACGGAGACGCATACACCAGCACGCAGGTTTACCACGAGCGCGTCAACACCCACGTGGCGGAGGCTGAGTTTGATTACAGCCACTGCGGCGTGAAAGACGTGTCCAAACAGCTGCTGGGGCTGGAGAAGTCTCCTCTGACGAAGATGCGCTTCACTAAGTGCTTCAGCTTCGCCAACGTGGAGTCAGAGAACTCCTACCTGACGCAGAGAGCGAGGTTTTTCACCGACAATGAGGGGCTTGATGACTACATGGAGGCCAGAGAGGGCATGCACCTGAAGAACATCGACCTGAAGGAGTACGTGCTGGTGCTCGCGGACCCGGAGCGCCAGCCCTGGTACCTGTCCCACTACGTCTTCTGGTTCGCGTCGTTCCTCACCTTCTCCTGGCCGCTCAGAGTCTTCACCGAGTATCGCACTGCTTACGTGCACTACCGCGTGGAGAAGCTGTTTGGGCATGATTACCTCCCCGTGACCCCGTGCGATGAGCGGCCATACTGGCGCCGCATCCCGCGCGTAAACACCATCGACAGCACGGAGCTGGAGTGGCACATCCGCTCCAACCAGCAGCTGGTTCCCAGTTACTCCGAAGCAGGGCTGATGGATTTGGCCCAGTGCCCGTCCAGCTTCAGCGGGATGCGTCAGAACTGCGAGCGGTGTCACAGAGCCATCAGCTGCTCCTCGGTGTTCTCCAGGAGCGCGCTCAGCATCTGCACGGGCGCGAGCTCCCGCATCCCCTTTAGCGGGAGCCGCTTCTCCCTGGCGCGGCGCTACGGCTCCCAGCGCAGCTGCTTGTGGAGGAGCGGCAGCCTGGAGGAGCCGGAGAGCCCCAGCGAGAACACCCGCTGCCTGTCGGAGCGCCTCGCCACGGACGACGAGGGGCCTCCGGAGTACGAGGACGCGCTCTGCTACCCGGTGCTCATCGTCCACTGCAGCGAGAACTGCCACAATCACAGATCTTTCCACAGGAACAGCTCCTGCGTGGAGACTTCTCTGTGACTGAACAGTGAAACAAGGGCGCCTCTGTAGCATGCACACACCTAGACATCACAAACAAGTCTGTATGGAAGCACTTTCCCGCCACTTAGAAGTTCAATCATTAGATTACATTGATAAATTGGGCTTATCAGATAAATATGACATTTAAAGTCAGAATAATAGGACTTAAACACATGATTAGAAGATCCAAAGTTATTATAAGAATTATTCTGAGATGTAAAATAATGAAGAGGACATAGAAAGTCTAAATAATGAGCAGGCTGTCCATTGACCCCAAGGTTGGTGGTTCAAATCCTGCTCCAGTCTTACTTTCCTTGGGCAAGACATTTTACCCTCCTTACCTTGTGTGTTGACATCACTGGTTTTCTCACATAAGCGGCGCCTACTAAATGACTTTACAGTATAGTAAAGAGATATATAGCCATAGTTCTGAGATAGTAAGTAATTTAAAGCAACCATGATGAGACTCAGAGGCTTGATTATACATTTCTGAGTCATAATGAAATAAAAAGTCATAATTATGTGATAACAGTCTATATTATGAGGTGAAAAGTCATCTGGGTCATTATTAAGAGATTTAAAGTTATGCTAAAATTTAATCATGACTTTTTATCCCATAATTTTGAATTTATCTAATGACAGTGGTGTTATGTCTTTGTCAGGTTATGAGTTTTTAATCTCATAATGACTTTAAATCTCATAATTATGAGATACTTTGTCAGTTTCTTTAATCGACAAGTGGCAGGAATGGACTTCCGTGACTCTGAAGGTCAGACACACAGATTCACGCAGAAATAACTGCCTGAATCCTGAATGTGTGAATCACCAAAGCAATAACAGCAGTGAACGTGTGCAGAACAATGTGGCAGAGACGTGTGAACACACAAAAAGACATTTAAACACACCGTCTGGCTTCCAGACAGAAAAAAAAAAGTAGACAAAGACTGTTACACTGTACACGATTGCCATAGCTTTGGAGATCTCATGTTCCACGCACATAAGAGCTGAAGCTGCAGTTACCTCATTATACCTTTTATAGAGCTCACAGTGTAAAGACACAGAAATCTCACATTAAGTCACAATATTTCAGAAACAAATGAAAATGAAGCACATTTTATCATCATCAGAAAGAAGATGGAGGAGTTCCTGCGACATGCAAGATCACAGCAATAACAGTGACAACACACATCCTCGCCAATATAAATCTGAAAAGAGGAATATTAATCAAAATGTTGTTCTTATGCAGAAAAAAAGAGACACGGGAAGCTCCAGTTCAAGAGAAAGATCAACGCGTGGATACTCACTTACAAATCATTCTGTGATGTTTGAACATCTTCATTATTGATGTGAAGTGCTGTAATTCGTTTTTTATTAGTCAACATGCCTCATTTGTTTCTTCCTACATTTCCCAGAATGCCTTTTTAAACAGGTTGAAGCTTGATTCCAGATTGTAAGATGGTGCAAAGGTTGCGCTGTTGTCTGGTTCTCTATGGTGGATTTGTGTGACTGTTGACTGTTGATGCTACGTGGCAGCTTCAGTAAAGCATCTTTTAGATTTAGATGTGAACGAAATGACAGCAAACATGATGTTTTCAGCAGACTTGGAATCTGCAAGGGGACGAGATAAAATAAAACAGGTTCATCTGAAGTTTTTTAAGTTTGTTAAGGATAGATTTGTTTCTTTTACGTATAATTAATTTGCCTTGACTGACTCAGAAACTGAAAAAAAAAACAGCGCAGCTAAGAGACTGACAAGTCAAATGGATCTTTACCTTTCTGAGTGCACAGATTATGAAACTTAACCACCCATAATGATTCAAGAAACATGAATAATTTGAGTATGTTTTGTCTTAATCTAGGTTCTCTGCTGCATACTGCCACGACAAAACCTGCAACTGTGCAACAAACATCTTCACGAGTCATGACCTTATAATGTGGACAGATATTAAGGACTTTTTTAACTATGAATCGGTTGAAGAACAACAAAAAAATTGTGGAAAAAGACATTTGTGGAAGCCACGGCTGGATTTGCATGATCTCTCTCTGCAGAGAAACTGTTCAAACCATAAAACATGAATGTAAACCACCAGCATCTATATATACCGTACGTCTATTATGTGTCCGTCGTAAAGAAACAATGCTCCATTTTAATCTGTAAAATGATGATTTTACCGTCTGCTGTGTATCGAATGTGTTCATAAAGTCACAGGAGCGAAGCCTGACATCACCATGCTGCTGAAGGACACTTTGGATGTTGGCACAACGTTGGAGGGTTTGTGAATCTTTTAAATGGAGTTTACATGCAGCATATGCAAAGATGTTAATGCACATACATTTGTACACATATGACTCAAACTTTATAAGACAAACATTTTTTATAACGTCTTACACACATCCTCTTTCATTCAGTAATGTGGTGACATCAGTATTATGCATACGCTCCATGTGGCGCTGAAGACAAAACAAAAACAAACTTCTTGTAAAAAGTTTCAAATGTTATTGTCATTATAATCAAATGGGCTGTATTAATATCTTGATTACCTTTGAAAAAAGGAATTTGAATCAATATAATGCTGAAAAGATTAAAGTTGCAATAAATGTCTGGGGCTAACCTCTTATGTGGTTCAAAATGTTGCTGCTTGAATCATGAAACCTTCACTGTACGCATTATAAGAACAAAAGTTCATTCATTCATTCATTCATTCATTCATTCATTCATTCATTCATTCATTCATTCATTCGTTCGTTCATTCATTCATTCATTCATTCATTCATTCATTCATTCATTCATTCATTCATTCATTCATTCGTATAAATAATAAAACCCACAAAATTCTTGCTGGTGGATTTATCCTGCCACTTAACAGAAGTGACTTTAAAGCTCAAATGAGAGTAAGAATGGGTGAAAAGAAAGAATTTAAGCTTTTCCTTACAAGAAAATGCTCATGACGTACCTTCTGAGCTCAGTCCAACTTATTTTCAAAGTTACCAAGTTCTGATTTAACTTAAATAATATTTAATGCTTCATGAAAAAGGGGATTAATCTTATTTCCGTCACCTGATTTGGAGCAGACCAACCTGGCTGCATAGTGTTGTCATCAGATAGCGGTGCAAGTTATATTACACGTGACAGTAATAAACAGAGGAGACGTCACCTGTAAGAAAAAGAAAAATTTAAAAATAAAGATACAAATAAAAGCTAGTTTCTTTGGTCATATAGGAACAAAACAATAGGGAAGTCTTCATCTAAACAGGAGAAAACTCACTTTTAAACAATCAAGAACCACTTTGAGAAAGCATGAAAACTTTTTATCATAATTGAGGAAGTGTTTTTTCACGGTTCAACTGTGTGCAACATAAAACTGATAAAGCAAAAATGTTGACACTAACCCAAATAATTAATAAAAACCTGACAGATGTGAAAACTCCTAAACAGATTTCAGAAAATATAAGTGCTTGAGCCTGCTTAACCGTAATGACAGTAGCCCTCAAGCTTTTGGGACTCCTTGAATCATTGATAATGGTAGGCTTAATATCATCAGTATGACCTGACATTCTTTCAAAATAATATATTCATGAGAAATATTTATATTTCTCATGAATATTCAGTGACTGTTTAGGTGTTTAGGTGTTTTTGGATGGACCTCCATCCAAAAAGTTGATGGTTTGCAATGTTTGTCCTCGGTCATAAGAGGGTAATTAGCTGCATGTGCACAAGTCTGAATAAAATTCAATGAAATCTAAATTATTCATGTTAAATGCAGAAGCTTGCCCATTATCTTGTAGCCACAGCTTCTTCATTGCTTTCCACACATAATTAACGTCCGGGACTCCGGTCATGACTTAATTGTCTCGTTCCCACGCAGAAGTGATAGACACAATTACTATATTTCCTCCTGATGTAACCAGACGTGCGCTACAGTAAAATAAAATGTGCAAATCTGATAGATATAAACATCAAAGGGAAAGTAGAATCAACATGTTTTCTATTCACATTGTGTTCTTATGCAGTACCTCTTCAAAGTGGTAGGTGGCGGTATGTGTACTACTGCAGCCACGGTAGTACCGGAATAGAAGAGCCGATGAAGTGCAGATACGAGCAATGAAAGGTTATTCCGTGGGTGAGTGTGCCACAAAATAACTCGCACATCATACCGACTGCGTGTCAGTTCAGCTAATCTGATCCACTTTGTGCTTTTCTCAGGAATCTCATGCAGTGTTGCACGTGCACCGAAATAACAAGTCCACGAGCGCTCTAAAGAAAAGTAAAGCTAGCTAGCTGTACATGCTTGAGCACGGTTTCAGCTTCAAGCTCATTAATGGCACTCTTGGATGAGCGCAAAAACGTGAAATTATGAAAAAAGTACAGAAAAAAGTTGTTAATATCGAACACGTGACATCTCAGCGGTTAATTTTCGGTTAATATGTTTTGACTGACTTGTGGCAAGAAATTCAACTTCCGGTGACGACAGACGAATTAAAATATCCAAACATATTTTGTCATTTTTAAAAAAACTTTCTTTTGTTAAAAAATGGGGGGAAGAGAATAATTAAAATTTTTCGATTAAAGATATTTAAGAAATATTTTCAACACGAATACATCAACATAAATAAAAGTAACCAGAAATGCCAAAGATAGCCATTTATTAATAAGCAAATGGAAGAAATGAGTAAATTCAAGACAATAAGTTGTGGATTGTAGATGTTAGTGATATTCAATGATAAATGATTAATCTGCA
>JAVQJG010249675.1:0-19579 GCA_036024015.1 Craterocephalus amniculus | reverse complement strand
GAAGCCTGGGATGGTGCACGTGCACGCTGTTCTCTCTACAGCTGGCCAACATTGTGATCTGTATTCAGGTGTACTGGACCAGGAAGTGGGGACTGTGTGGGACAGCCTTCCCGATACATTTCTGGGTAAGTACCTCTCTTGTTCAGGCATATATTACTCTGAGATTTTGACTCTTTTTTGAGATATGAATGTGTGACGCTGCTTTTCATTCCTGTCACCAGCCAAGCGACCACAGCCATCGTATTGGGAGTGATTGCCTTCGTCTTTGCTTCATTCTCTATTTTCGTCCTGACTGTTCTGTACCGACGAGGTCTCGCGATCCGGCGCAAGCGAGCGATGAGGAGATACATGGAGAGTGGAGAGGTAAGTTAGTAAATAGGCTTTATGTTTTTAAAGTGCTGCTATACTGATACTGGGTCTGCTATGTTCTCATTATCAACATTACTATGTGTGCCTACAGAATTCTGAGCCTTTGGAAGAGAAAGAAAAAGTCCATGCCCGAATCTTGAAGCCCACAGATCTGCGAAAGATCAAGCTGCTTGGTAACGGAGTCTTTGGATCAGTCCATAAGGTACTTGTAGTTTTGTCAGTTTTTCAATACAACGCTCATCTTGTGCATTTGATTTTCATTTTGTAAATTCTGAAGCTGTCTCTTTGCTTTCCCTACTACACAGGGCATTTGGATTCCTGAAGGAGACACAGTGAAGCTGCCTGTTGCCATAAAGACAATTAATGATCGCAGTGGGCGGCAGACCTTCCATCAGCTCACAGATGTAAGAAAAAAATATTCTAAAAAGAGAAACAACCTGCTAGGTTGTTGAAGTTACCCAAAGGGGTCCCGTGAAGATCACAGGGGGTCACCACGCCTTGACCAGTCAGTCAGTCATTATGATCGAAGATATATATTGGTGTAGACATGGTCTACATGGTCCACACAAATAAGCTGAAGTTTGTCCACTCAAGTTCTTTCATCATCTGGACATTTTTTACTTGAAATTTGTATTTTGGGATCCTGGAAACCCAAACTTTCTAAATTAGGTCCCAAAGAAACACTACAAAGTATATTTTTTGTCTTTATTGTAATCCTTTGTCATCCTTTTCTAATATTTGGTAGAGCAAAAGTTTCTGTGGTTATCATGAGCTTAGTGAAGTATGATCAAATAAACCTGCCTGAACCGTCTCTACCAATTGGTTTGGTTATGTTATACCAAAAGAAAGTGTTTGTTATCCTGTTGCTGTTTCAAATTTTGACCATTTCACTGTCACTACCTAATTATTAACTTTTATCTCAATTACTAAAACAAACCACTTTTTCATATTTTGCACGTTCAAAAGAAAAGAGATAATGCAAAGAAACATTTTTGTCTTGCTTTTTCTTGTTGTGAATGTTAAAAAGAAAAAAGTAAGACAGTATATTTTTAGTTTATGGCTTTGGTAAAGGATGGGAGTCAGCCAGAATAAAGTATTTATGGTGAAAATCTCACTAATGAAAGCAAAAAACTAAACATGCTTTCAGGGATGGGGCCATGACTTTTTAGTATTTACCTGAAGGGGGTCCTGCAGGAAAAAGATTGGGCACCACTGCATATGGGCACACACAGAAACTGTAGGGGAGGCATCTAAGGGATTTCATTTGTTTTTAGATGCTTGATTAGACTCAAATATCAGGAATCAGAAGTGCAGGTGCATGTTTTAGTGTCTTTCTTGAGGCCCGCAAGAGTTCTTGTAAAAAAGTAGCACTCACATGAATATCAGCAGAACGTTCATGTGGGTCAGTGGATAGAGCAGTCGCCTACTAAAACAGGAGGTCGGCGGTTCGATTCCACTCTGGCACATGTGTCTTTGGGCAAGACACTGAACCCTACCTCGCCTCCCGATGTGCCTATCGGGCCTATGAATGTGTGAATGGTTACTTCCCTTGCACCCAGTATGTATCAATATAGGTGCTGTGTGAATGGGTGAATGAGATATGTCCTGTTGAGAGCTTTGAGTGGTCTGTGACTAGAAAAGCGCTATACAAGTACAGTCCATTTACCATTTAACATTACACCTCACCCAAAATGTTATTATTAAATCTAATCTAATCCAACCTAAATGGTCATTGCAGCACATGTTCGTAATGGGAAGCCTGAACCACATTAACGTTGTCAGGACACTTGGCATCTGCCCTGGAGAGAACCTGCAGCTTGTCACCCAGCTCACCAATCAGGGATCCATGCTGGAGCACGTCAAGAACAACAAGAACAAGCTCAGTCCACAGCGGCTGCTCAACTGGTGTGTTCAAATCGCAAAGGTAAAGAAGCAAGAGGGTTTAAAGGTGGGGTTTTTTTTTACGTATGCACATGTTGGGTCTATTCCACTGAGCACATTGTTTTCCTCTTGCCACTAGGGTATGAATTACCTGGAGGAGAATAGGATAGTCCACAGAAACCTGGCTGCCAGAAATGTACTTCTGAACAATAATTTCACAGCCCAGATTTCAGACTATGGCATTGCTGACTTGCTCTATCCTGATGACAAGAAATACTTTTACAACGAGGTCAAGGTGAGCTTTTTTGCAAAAAAACAGATACAGACTAATAACATATATGATTTTCTATAAGATTATTGAAATTTCTCTCTCAGACTTCGACCTAATTTATTTATTTTTTCTATTATCAGACTCCAATCAAGTGGGCCGCCTTGGAGAGCATCTTATTCCGCAGATACACTCATCAGAGCGATGTCTGGAGTTATGGTGAGCATTGAGTAAAAGTGCCAGACTAATTAATACTTATGGAGTCTGAAAACTAATATATAGATGTGTACATCAGGTTTCCTTCCACATTAACCTCCTCTGTTTAATTCTAGGTGTGACAGTATGGGAGATGATGTCATACGGGACAGAGCCATATTCAACAATGCGCCCACAGGCGGTCCCAGATCTGCTGGAGAAGGGCGAGCGTCTGTCCCAGCCTCAGATATGCACCATTGATGTATACATGGTCATGGTTAAGTGTAAGTAACTACGTTTTAATATTGTGACTGTCAGATTTTAATAGTTTCAGCACCTCAAAAAGAAATTGCGCCAAATTACAGATGAGTTTCTTCTTGTTTGTGATTTTACTTTTGTTTTTAATTATTTTTACTGCTTTCCGCACTCAGCTGTAATGTTTCTGTTTGTACCTTGAATTGTCATAAATGAAATGTGTTATACAAATAAACTTCCTTTGCCTTCTTAATAATCCAGGTTGGATGATTGATGAGAATGTCCGTCCGACATTTAAGGAGCTGGCCAGTGAATTTACCAAAATGGCCAGAGACCCTCCTCGCTACCTGGTGATCAAAGTAAGACCTTCCTTGCTGGTTCAGTGTGAATGAATGAATGAATAACTTTATTTTAGTTACAATCTCATATACATAACAGCAACCTTACAATTATTATTATTAGTTATTTTCTGTAACTGAAAAAGAAATAGGCAGAAGCAAAAGCTTGTATTTGCCTATCCTATACAATGCATAAAATAACCTGGAATTTCAATATCAATGTTGCAAAAAACAAACAGTACCATATTCTGAATTATTTTAACTATGAATGAAAATTTGCTGCTCACGCATTATGTTAATCTTTGGTTCATCTCGGTCTGTCAGGAGGATTGCAGCCAACAGGAGTCACCTCCAGATGAAGCTGCCCAACGGAGTGCAGACCTGGATGACCTGGATGACCCAGATATGGAGTTTGAGGCCTTGGGAGCAGAGGGAGTGGAGGATGGCATCACTCCAACACCCCCATACCTGTCCAGGAGTATAAGCCGTCTCTCCAGGATGGATAATATGAGAGTATGTGACACAATTCCAAGTCAATTTAATGGCCAGTTTATGTTCTGACAGATGAGTTTCTAGAGTTTAGAATCTAAATCTCATTTATTCTTTTTGTCATAAAGGTGATTCTTAATTCATCAAGTGGGACTGGATATTTGCCAATGAATCCAGGTGTTGACAGTACAGCACAGGTAGGTAAAACAGGCTTTAGTGGTGTCAGACTACGTTCTATGCACTAAAATAAATGTTACGATTTTTAAAAGGCCAATAATACAATGACAGAACATTAGAAACGTTCCCCAGTAGCATGTCACCCACAGCCACTATGGCCTCTTTATTTGATGGATCCTTCTGAGCAGTTAGGGCCATTGTGCTCCAGTAGGGCGTGAATGGAAAAAATAAATTTAAAACAGCCATGTACATTGTTTGTGTGTCATTTTTAAATGTGGTAGAGACGATGGATGAGTTTTGGGTGTGGAGAAAGGAAAGGAAAAAACAATCTGACTCAAAGTTTCCCAATTCTATATAAACTGTTGCTGATTACTAATTCAACGTTTTCATGATTTTTTAAAGGCTATGTGGCAGTCCCGCTCTCGACTAAACTCTGCACGCACTATGTCTGAGAGCTCAGAGGGCTGTGGGACAGCCGTGGAGCAGGAGATGAGTGAGGACTTCTCACTGGCAGGAAGCCTGAAAAGAAAACGGCACAGAGAGGACAGTGCTTATGTGTCACAGAGAGACAGCATGTCCGGCGGACCGCCAGAGACTCCCTCCTCGGAGATGGAAGAAGAAGACCTGAATGGATATGTGCTTCCTGGAAGCACCCCAGAAAGAGGTGACACCATGATTTTATGTCTTTTCAGATATCATTTTATGTGTTAAATGTGGCATAACATGAAGATGTTGAGTTGCTTTTTAAGAAATGCCAATTTGCTGCTTTTTCTTTGCTCTTTTGTTACTTCTTTCATGGTAAAAAGCATGTAACTACATTTAAAACGTATCATCACTGATAGGGTTGCACTGATACCGGCATCGGTACCAATACCCCTCTAAAGTACTTGTCCTCGTACTCTTTAAAGTCGATGAATACCAGGAACCAATCCCAATTTATTACGCACAATGTTTATTTACACTTGAAAATATTGTTATGTTGTCAGTTTTTTACTTACATTTTATTTTTTATTTATTTCACCATCATTTGTTGTAAGCAGAGAAGAAAATAAAACCTGTCTTCCAATTCATTGCTTTTTTAATAGGGTGGTAGAAGTATTGGTATCAGATTCAATATTGGTATCGCATCGGTTTGGAAAAAAAGTGGTATCACTGGATTTTGGTAAAAGCATACAAAAATTAAAAACATCATATGGTAATCCAAATGCATTTATTAAATTGCCACCTCAAAATGAAAACGGTGGCCGATTCCTACGCCAAATATATTACAGTAAAAAACTGATTTCATGGCTACAGCATCGCTATAAAATGTGTTCAAATGAAAGAAAAAAATGTAATCTATCGTTGTTTTGTTTCAGATCCTCTGCTGTTCTCATCTCTAGCCGTTCCTGGCAGAATAGGCAAGTCTCATTCAGGCCTCTTGGATGATCCAGACGATGAAGAATATGAGTACATGAACAAGCAGATGTGCGTGACGCCCGTTTCACTGAGGCACAGTGGCCAGCGGTCGAGGCCGAACAAGAAACGAACCTCCTCTGTGTCGTCGCAAGCAACGGCGTGCTCCTATGAAAGCACACAGTCCATGGACGTCAGAGGAGTTCGTGCAAGGAGCAGAGACTACTCCGAGTCAGAGCAGCAGGGAGCAGGCAAATTAGAATATGAATACATGGACATCAGAGGTAGCGAACAAGAGGAAATCCCTCCCGCAAGGGACCCTCCTCCAACCCCGGTTTCAATGAGGATGAGAGGAACGGTGGAAGAGGAAGGGGAGGCCGAATACGTGGAGGATGGCAACTATCATTACACAAACAGCCAGCCGAAGCTGCGGCAAGCTCTTCAAGACAAGAGGGAGCTGAAGATCCAGGGAGGGGATGATGGCGAGGCGTATGAATATGAGGACATGGACTACTTTGTTGCCCCACCACCTGTAGACGGAGTAGTATACCAGAATATGCAAAGAGAAGAAGAGGGGGCATTGGGTGGCACACAGACTCATCCATCTGGGTTCAACCCGCATGTGAAAGTGCGAGCTGGAGTCGGGGTGGGGGAACCTACTGCTGGTGACAGATCTTTTGATAATCCAGGCTACTGGCACAGCAGGATGTTCCTGAAGCCCAATGCAGTATCCACTTGAAGAACATTTTAAGTCTCATCTCTGGGACGCAGCAATGAAGGAACTGAAAAGGAAACACAAAGAGAAGACACATAATGTAGCCTACGACACAATTTATTCTTTCTAAAACAAAGGAAAATCGTTGTGATCATAAATGTACCTATGTTGTTTATAATAGAAGCTCTTTCTGGACAAATGAATGACCAAAACATAAAAATGAACCTCAAACCTCAAATTAAAAACCAGCAGAAGTAACTTTTCTGATGTTGTTTGAAGAGAGGCATGGTTTAGTCTTTTTTGTCAAGTGTAAAAATATAGCTTACCTTTAGATACTTTTATGCAGCTCACATATATTTTTTGCCAGATGTTCAAAGTCGTTCTAATGGACTTCAGTCAATTCATGAAAAAAATGTGATTTCTTGTTTGTTTTTAATATATCATCTGGAGCAGCTAATTTTTATCAGGATGTTTTGTCATTGTAACATACATTATCTTGTTTTTCATATTATGTCGGTGTAAATGGGCTTTAATGCATTTTAAAAGTTTGCAGAAAAGCTTTGCATATAGGCATATGATGTTAGGGATTTCAGCAATTAATAGCACTGAGTGTTGAAAGTGAAACACTAACAGAGAAGAACGGATAAAAAGCTATATTTTTCAGTTTACATTTTGAGTTAATGAACTATTTTAAAGAACAAATGACATTTTTGGGAGCTTTTTTTGAGACTTCTTATATTGATGATATATGAAACACATTTTCATACTCAATAAAAATATTTGAACACCTGTTTGGAGCAACTTTTTATATCTAGTGACCTCCAGATTACGGATGCAACTCAAGCATCTGTAATCTGGAGTTAAGTGCATGCAACTCATGAACTAAGCCTAACGCTTCACAGTTAGCACCACTTATGAATATTGCACATACATATGCGTTGTTCATATTTATATTCATGCATATTTATACATAAATGTTCTCCACTGAACCAGTTAAAGTGTGCTCCCAGTAACAGGGTAACACCACATCAGATAACGCCAATGCTAAAGACTGAACAATACCGGAAAGAGTTATGTGAGAAGGAAGCATCACATATCAGTGAAGCACGAGCAGACCCAGCACCCTCACTGTCCAGCAAATATCACAGAGGCAAAGATCCAACAAAGAATCTTAAGATATGAAGAACTCGACAGCTGTTGGCTGGGATGGGATCCCCACCGACTGGTTAAAGAAGCTAACTTCTCTTCATGAGCGCTTAGCAGCATAAATGAGCCAACTGCTGAGGGATGAATGGATAGACAAGGGATGAACAGTTTTGATCCTGAAAGACCCACAGAAGGGAACAATCCTATCCGACTATTGGCTAAGCCTCCACAACATGGAAGCTCCTGTCGAGCTTCATATACTATATGGATTATGGATCAATACATGACAGAAGCAAATGAAGGCATTGGTAAAAACACCACAGGAACGAGAAACACCAGCTGCTGGTTGACCGCACTGTTTCCTGAGACTGAAAACGAGGCAGACACCGCTGTGCACAGCCTGGATTGATAACCAGAAAGATCCACCGTCAATCACCTTCTCTACATGGATGACATTAAGCTGTAGCCTGTGCCAAGAGCGAGTGAGTCACTGATCCACACCACCAGGATCTAGCAGGGATATCGGAATATCATTCAGACTGGAGAAATGCAGCAAATGGGAGGGAAGCTAGTCCATGCAGAGGGCATTGCACTCCCAGGACAGAACAGAAGATGTTGAGGAGAGCTACAAGTATCTTGGAGTACCACAGGCAAATAGCAAGCATGAAGATGTCACAAGGACAGCTGCAACATTCAAATATCTGCAATGAGTGCATAGAAGTGAGCAAACAGCAAGAACGTGATCTGGGCAATCAATAGCCGCACCCTGCCGATGATCAGATACCTTGCTGGGATCATAAGCTGGTCAAGGGAGAAAGTTCAAACCACTGATGCTGCTTACTATGCATGGAGGGCTCCACCCCGAATCCAGTATCCAAAGGCTAAACGCTAAATTTATTTCAAACACAACATTAGAGGCAACACTCACTGGACTTTCTGCAGAGATCTTCCCTCCTGTAAACTGCAGATCAGCAGGTGAGACAACATATATGATTTCAATGTCTTCATGGCTAACGTGAGGATGAGTGAGAGTGTGTGAATGAGTGTGTGTCAAAGTGCAAGTTTGGTTCTTTCTGCCCACCTGTGTGTTGCTTCCTGCTCAGTCCCTGTGGATCCATGTCATACTCTTATGAAGCCATTCAGATGCCTCATCTGCTACTCTCTTAAAGCCCAACTACTTCCACAATTTCTGCATCTCTTTCTGTCTCTTGCAAGTTCTAGACAGCTGGTCCCCTTCACCTCTTCCCTTAATTTCCAGCCCAAAAGGGCACATCTCCACCAGAAAGCTTGTTTATGTGAAAGGCAGCTGAGGAACATCTGGACCAGATAGTCTCAAAGCTTCATCCTACTGCTGTAATCTACAAGATGCATTGAAGGCCAGAACTGCCACAACACATTATACATTAAAAACACATTCAGTGAAAGACTGCAGTGGTTTTGTGCGAAATGATGCCTGAGCCAAAAGAATATATTCATTTTAGTGTGAAGAAAGACTGACACAAAAATCCTGCCCTGATTTATCAGGTACTCCTCAGCGTGAGGCCGTCCAAAGCATGTAGCAAAACCACAATTTAGGCTTTATTTTCTCATCAGTTTTCTTACAACTGCAAACTGACCCTGCATGCAGTGGAGGTTTCTGCTTAGTGAAGCACCAGGACTACGTCCCTTGAAAAAATATATAAGATGCAGTTGACTGAGCTGGAAATCTGTCACACATTGTAACACATGGTTGCAGCTAGAAATGCTGCCCTAAATCCCTGTTATTCAGCAAAGGCTCTTTTTATTTACTCGAACTGCAAATTTAATGTCGAAATTGGTCTAAATGCATTCAAACTTAAAAAACGTCCAACAATCCACATGCATATAGTGTGCTTTGAGAGAGAGGCATGTGGCGGCGGGAGTTTACGCGCGCGCAGTCAGCACGTCACTGTGAAGTGGGAGGGCTCAGAGTTAGCAGGAGGCCCGTGGAGCAGCAGCGACGGCCAGAGAGGAGCTGAGTTTTCGGAGCACTGTTGCTGTGCCGGGCCCACGAGCGACTGAAACTTTACTGCCAAGATGTCGGACGAAGAACAAGAGCAGACCATAGCCGAAGACCTGGTGGTCACCAAATACAAGATGGGAGGTGACATCGCCAACCGTAAGTTGATGGATAGGAATAAGCGTTAGTGGCTGGATAGGACGCCCTGCACGGCCGTCGTGCAGACAGCTAACGTACCAGCAGCAGCAGCAGCCATGTGGTTTTAACAGTCGAAGCACACAAATGCTGTCCTTCCTGGCTAGCTAACAGGTGCAGCTTCTTCGGTTTTAGTTGGCTAACTTGGTCAGAGCTAGCCTCTCTACAGCTACTGTTGATCGCTGGCATTAAGCTTTGCTGCTGGCAGCTGTCTTTTACTAACGCGGGTAATAACTCAGTAGCTAGCTGAGCTTTATGCTGGGTTGTCTGCTTAAAACTGTTGAGCAAAAGCTAATAAGCTAAAGTAAAGAGCCGCCAGAGATATGAGGCAAGGCTTATAACTTTGTTTCCCCATTAACTTTGTACTGGATGGCATTTCATGGAGAGATCAACTTCCAGGGTCATTAAAAAAATGTTTTATCTTAAATGTCCATGCATTTGTCAACTCAGTGATGTTCTCTACAACTTTCAGTATGTTCAAAATAAATTACTATGTACAAAGTCTGCTAGAAGTAAAAGTGTCTTAATTGTTCGAAGTCGAGTCTTGAAAATATGAATGAATTCCTGTAAGCTAAGTAGAACATGGTCTGCATTTCATAATTTTTGGAATTTTAATAATAATTCATTAAAAATTAATAAATTACAATGATTCAAAACCTGATGATGTGATTGACTGCAAAGCAAAGTAGTCGTATTCGGTTTCTACAGGTAAAATAATGTAATGACTACTGTAGAAGGAAGGAGCTGTGTAAAAGTTGTTCTGTTTGCCAGAGTTACAAATATTCATTATTGAGCAAACTCACCATGAATTTTGCTTAGGGCTCAGTTAATTAATTATTCTATTTATTTAAAAAAACAACCATAGAACATGTCTTTGCAGATATAACACACTTCTGGGCAAAAGGAGAAAGTATTGTTGATTTTTCTTTTAAGATTAGTATGCTCCACATGGCTAATTAACAAAGGGACACTGAGACTGAACACCTGACCTTTTAATATGATAGAAAAAGCATGCATGCTCGTGATTTTTTCTCTCATCTGCAATTTTGACACAAACAAAGGAATAGTTTTAGCACTCTATCACACTGAGTACTTAATATCTACAGCCATTTAAAGTTACGTTATGTTCGCGACAGTACCATGAGAGCTTCAGGGGTTCATCTCAAATTTCCCTACAATCTCATTGATGCGTTGCTGCAAGTCAGACCACCTGTTCATATATCATTGTATCTGAATTAAGCATCTTCTGCTTACTTTTTCCTTCTGCTCCATCTTTCCCGCCTTTCTATTAGGGCTGGGCGATATGACCAAAAAATAAAATCTCAGATTTTTAAAAACCAAATCCGATTTTCGATTTTAATTGATTTTCTTTAATCTTTCTGTCTTTTTCTTTAAAACAGATCACAAATATTAGATTTTATGGGAATACAAGCTTTTATTTCAATCACCCATTCAGGAAGTTGACCTCAATTCAAAGTGCAGATATTGTAAGTTGTGAAACAAACTTTTAAAACAAGCTGGCAGGCCCTACAACGCATACAGTTGTACAGGTGAGGGAAGGCAATGTCGGCAAAATATTTCCGGCTAAGAAAATCTCGATTTTCAAAATTTTAAATCCTCATTAATAGCAAATTCGATTTATCGATAAAATCGATTTATTGCCCAGCCCTACTTTCTATTAACAATGTGCTGTTTGTCTCACCCCAGAGGCTCTTCGTCTGGTCCTGGAAGCAGCAAAACCTGGAGTTTCTGTCCTCAGCCTGTGTGAGAAAGGGGATGCCTATATCATGGCTGAGACTGGAAAGGTCTTCAAGAAGGAAAAGGAAATGAAGAAAGGTGAGGCAGTCATGGGATAATGTATAAGTTTTTTCTTTGAATGAGCTGAGGTGGATCTAACCGGAGGAGTTGATTCCTCTGTGCAGGCTGTTGATGCTGTCGTTTCTCAGACCTCAGACTTTAAATAAAAATAAAAAAAACATCGGTGAAGATGGCAGAAGAGTTTTCCTTTATCCATCCTTTTGTAGCTTTCTTGATAAAAGATGTGGATTATTTCCAAATGAAGACTTGGTGGTTTTCTTTTTCCCTTTCTAGGCATTGCCTTTCCCACCAGCGTCTCAGTCAATAACTGTGTATGCCACTTCTCTCCCCTGAAGAGTGACCCCGACTACACACTTAAAGATGGGGATCTGGTCAAAATGTAGGCACCATGATCTGCTTAATGTTACCCATCCGTTTTACATGTGTCTTCAGTCCCCAGTGTGTTGTCCTCCCCTCTGTGTGGCAGTTTGGCTTGTGTGTGAGGGCTTCCTCTCTGCAGTTAATTGTCTGCTTCTTCAGCAAAGTCTTGTCTGTCCTCCTGTCTGTCTGGTGTGGCAAACGACACGTAAGGTTATCGAAATTGATGTTTTAAAAAAATGTTGGATTTCAGCCTTGATGTCCATCCATTTACTTAATCCCATTTCATTTTCTAATGCAGCGCTGTGCTTTGACAAAAGAAGCCATCTTAATTGTTGTATTGCCACTAATGTCTTTGTCCTCTGCAGTGTATTTTGTTCAGTGTGTATTTTTTTTATATGTTAAACATGTAGATGAGTGCTGTAATGAAGAGCTTTCACAAGGCTAAACTTGGTTTGTATGTTGTTGTTTTTTTTACCCTTAATCACACATGATCTGGCTGGGCATGGCTTTTCTCTTTGTTACAGTCTGCAGTGCCAGTGCTAAAATGACATTAAGTCTTTCACTGTATTCCAACAGCCAAAAAGGAAATTGACTTTTATTTAATGGGAATAGGAGATTAGATTGATCAGTTTGTGTTCAAACTTTAATGTTTAGCCATTGGAAGTCTCCTGGTTAGCACTTAAACTTGCAATGAATTTGAGATGTAATCTGTTTATAATATTTAACATCTATCTCTTCTTCTGTACAGAGATCTTGGCGTTCATGTTGATGGCTTCATTGCTAATGTTGCGCACAGCTTTGTTGTGGGAGCCAGTAAGGTTAGAGCCTCTATTCAAAAGAAAAAAAACACAATACTGTCTTTATCATAGTTTTGCGTCTTTGTTTCCAATGTATGAATAGTTGTCCATTGTTTCTGTAGGAAAACCCCATTGCAGGCAGGAAAGCTGACGTTATCAAAGCAGCCCATCTGTGTGCAGAAGCAGCTCTCCGCCTTGTGAAACCTGGTAACCAGGTATATAAAGCCGCCTTTTTACTTCGTCTTACATGACAACTTTGGAGATTAATCCTCTACAATGGCTGGGCCGGATCATTGGAAGATTTTTGACAGCTCTTGAGTTTTCACAAAAACATTTTTTTTCTCTATTTGTCAATCGTTAAGCCCTGAACTGCTTTTAAGTTTTATTTCAATTCATTTTTCTTTGATGTAAAACTGCATCTTGCATGTCTTTCTTTCAGAATACTCAAGTGACAGAAGCCTGGAACAAGATTGCACAGTCTTTCAAATGCTCACCGATTGAAGGTCAGTGACAGTGAAAAGACGGGCGTTTTTAGGAAGCAGTCATCTGTAGATTTATTTGTGTAACCGCAATGTGGCAGGTGTTGTGTATTTATAACATCAATGATTGTGTGTTTGTAGGAGTGGTTAACTTGCAGTCTGGCTTTATTTCTCATAGGTATGTTGTCTCATCAGTTAAAGCAGCATGTCATAGATGGCGAGAAGACCATCATTCAGAACCCGACAGACCAGCAGAGGTACATTTATCTTTTTTTTTCTACTCATTGGAAGTTGCAAAGAAGTTTCCTTTAGTTTATGCCACCAGTGAATTTATGATTAATTTCCTAAATGAAGGATTGAATTAACTATATCAGAAAAACTGCAGAAACTATCAGAATCAGCAACATTTATGGTATTATTGATTAATTCTGAACTCAAATCTATTCCCAGGTTTTAGTTGAAGAATAGTGAAAAATGTTTGAAAGGTTAAGTGATTTTAAAATAAGTTGCAATGAAAATTAATTGCAATTTATATACAATGTTGTGCCTGCATGGGATATGTAATCAGTGAATAGTTCATAAAACAACATAGAAAGGTGGCTTCCACCAAACACAAGTAATGTATTTTTACCTGGATTGGGTTAACAGAAATAAGGATGTATGTCAGAGAAATTCTGCTCATATTGGATGCAGTAGTTGTCACTTTTCCCCCTCACACTCACACAGGAAGGACCATGAGAAGGCAGAATTTGAGGTGCATGAAGTATATGCTGTGGATGTCTTAGTTAGCACTGGAGAAGGGAAGGTTAGTATCTTGTTTTTTTTCCTCATCTTGACAAATTAAATTTTTCTGCTTTCAGTAATCAAATTTGTACATGGTCTGTGATCCTCTTTCAGGCCAGAGATTCGGGTCTGAGGACTACAATTTATAAGAGGGACCCCAGTAAACAGTATGGTTTGAAGATGAAGACTTCTCGTACTTTCTTCAGTGAGGTGGAGCGGCGCTTTGATGCCATGCCTTTCACATTGAGGTTAGAACATTGAACAAGTAACATTGAACATTTGACAAGTAACCCCACTACCATGCTGAAAATGGATTTAAATGGACTGACATCAAGTGGAGTTTGAATTGACTTTGATTTAAGAACTTTAATAAATGACAGGATCAATTTTCCCATCAGGGCTTTTGAGGATGAGGCCAAGGCCCGACTTGGTGTGGTAGAGTGTACCAAACACGAATTGCTACAGCCCTTCAGTGTGCTACATGAAAAAGAAGGTGAGTGTGTGTTTACCATATTTTCTCTTTTATTTGCTTTTCCTTATTCACCACTGTTCATCTTCCACTGCTTGTCTTTTGTGCTCAGGAGAGTTTGTAGCTCAGTATAAGTTCACAGTACTGCTGATGGCTAATGGGCCTCACAGAATCACCAACGGACCCTTTGAACCTGAGCTCTACAAGTCAGAGCATGAAGTTGAGGATCCAGAGCTAAGGGTGAGATTATAAACTTATTTCTTGAGATTGACCTTCTTAGTCACAAATTTAAGTTTAAGTCCTTAAAACATTTTTCATTACACAACAAAATGTCATGTCTCTCCTGTAGACTTTACTACAAAGCTCTGCAAGCCGTAAAACACAGAAGAAAAAGAAAAAGAAGGTAATGTATTCTAATGAGTTTGTAATGCAGAGCACACTGTGCACCATGAACAAAAATAAAACTGAAGTGCTGACATTTAGTTTCTCTTCTTAAATGTACCTCCCTTCAGGCCTCAAAGACAGCAGAAAATGCTGCTGGACGGCCGGAGCAGGACACAGAAGCCGCTGAATAAAAACTGCCTTTCCACACATGCAAGACCCCAAAGAGAAGAAAGAGAAAATGTGTTTCCCTGTGTTTCTCCTCTCTGCCAATTACATTTAATAGTTGATTTGACTAATTTAACTGGTGGATACATACAAGCATCAACAACAGTTTGAAATTTGACAATCCCATGTGGATGTTTAACCCTTTACTGCACTGATGGAAAGAAGATTTTGAAGATTTTTGACTTTCTTTCCCAACTTGACGAGGAAATAAATAAAATTGCAAGTAGTTTTAAAACTTTGTTGCAGAATATTACACTGCAGGAAGTATTTTTTAATGATTTTAAAATGTTTTGGTTCTCTTCATGCTTGTTTGGAGTCGTATTTCTTTTTTTTTTCTATAAATCTTGAAGCTTATAGTAGGCACTGATGGTAATCATTTGATTTAAAAATGTTCATCCTTATCAATGAGAAAGATCATATAAGTTAATTTGTGTGTTCATTTTTTTGTTTGACTGCATTGTGAATTGAGGAAAGTGGCATATTTTCAACAGCAAAGTGCATTCAGGCTATTTAAACAGGTTTACATTGTCACAATTAAAATCAGTGCAGTAAAGGGTTGATTACACTTAAATGATGCAAATAAAAATAATCTGGTTTCAGAAAATGTAATAGAAATGAAAATCTTAAGACCTGTTTGGCACAAATGATGTGTAGTAAATGGTTATACTTGTATTATGTGCACATTTTGGGCTGTAATTGCAATGGTTTAACCACACTAGCTTTTAAAGCAATAACCCAAGGAGAAAAATGAATATTTTTGGATATACAAGCAAAACATGCTTGATTTATGGGAACAAACTGCTACATTAACTGCCATTCCCCTTTTATGATAAAGATGGAAATCTATACGTTACAGTTTGAACAAGAAAATTAACACTTATGAGTGACATCTGTGACTTGCTTTATCGTTAGTGTTGTGAAGCATGAAATCTACAACCAATTAGATTTTGGGAAAATGTCTTTGTGGGAAGTTTTGTAAAGGAGTTGGACTAGTGAAATCATTTCATGTTGGTTTTTATTTCAAGGTGCAGGATATTGTTGGGTCACATTTGTCCAGTATGTTGGGAAAAGCAAAATGTTGCTATTTAACTTGATTGCTGGGCCATGGATCTTTACATCTAAAAAAAGTAAAGTTTTTTCATATACTTTGTTTTTCTGTTTTATCAAAATTAACTGCGTCTTCAATAGCTTGTCGAGTTTGCCTGACCTTTGAATGAATGCTTGTTAGCTTCTGGTACAATGCTTAAGCAAATTTTACTTCTGTGTAATTCCTTCAGTAAGTTCAATTAATCTAGGTAACAGTCAAGTTCAGAGATGAATCACTAAAATGTGATTAAAGGTTTTAAATAGAAATATGTAATTTAGAAAAAACTGCAGGTCAAACCAATTGCCGGTTAAATTCAAATTGAATTTTATTTATAAAGCATCTTTCAGGCTAGGGCAACTCAAAGTGCCTTACATATTAAAAACAATGTATAAAAAATGTATATTAAAAACAAGACTTAAAGTAGCCTTCACATAACACATTTACCAATAAAATATAAAAACACTAATATAATTTTATTTCATACATAATCACACAGACAAAGAAATGGAAAACGTTTTCTCCCCCCACCCCAGTCATCCCAAACATTAATTCGTGTTCCAAGTGACTGTCTTGTTCAACTCAAAAAAGGTAAAGATATAAATTAATAAAATAAACATAAGACCGTAATAGCCAGGGGTCAGGTAAAATTACTCAGAAAGAAGCAGAAATGTAATGATTGGTCAAAAATCTACCAACAAAAAAGGCAGACAGTCGATTTGCCCATCAGGACTACATTTCCCACTTAGCTGAAATCTGACAAACGGCGCATAAGCATGACGTCATGTTTTTTATAAAACCCGCTCTCTTGCTGCGTCACATCCTCTTTCCGTTGCTCTTCTCGCTAGAGGTATGGATTTTTATTTCGCTGCCAACAAAATCCAAATTAATCACATAGTATTACTCTTCATCTGCTGCTACTAATCAGTTGTTTGTTTGATATTTCCAGAACCCACTCCACACGATGAGAGCCAAGGTAAGATCATGAGTCAGAATTCATATTTTGGTGATTTGATTCGACCATCCTTTCTACTCCGTTGCTAGCTTGTAGGCTATCTGACTCCCGCCTTTCCTTGTTATACCTGCTTGCTTGGAATTTTTTCAGCTGCAAACTCTTCACCCTCTTTGCTTTGGAACTAAAGGTTTTAACAAAACTCAAAAGTGCTATATATGTACAAGACTGTTAATCCTGTAATGCTAACGGAAGGCCCATTTTGTGCTGCATTTGTTGCTATGGTCAACCCTGTTTGCCATGTGTAAACGGCATTGCCTAACATTGCACAGAAAGCGTGACTGTATTTTTTATCTTACTTTTGAAGCCCTAGATTTTTTTTGCAACATAAGAGCACGTGGTCTTTCATTGGATGTGTAAGCATTGTAAAAGCTGAATTTGTTCTGAATTTAAACTAATCTGTGCTGCTCTTGTTTTTATAGTGGAGGAAGAAGCGTATGCGCAGGTAAGCATTAATGCACAGTGGTCTTGCAAATGTCTGCTCGTTTCACCTCACTGTTGGGTATTAAATGTCATATCAACACCAGCAGTGTTGGATTAAGAAAAATGTGTTTTGGAGAGAGGCAATATTTGATGCTCGCATGAGCTTTCCAAGGCTGCACTAGATGTTTTAATAAGTAGTAGCTCTGAATTGGATTAAAAAAAATTATTTCTACTGTACAGTTTAGATGCTGTAGGTATTGGTATTTTCTGACTAACAACATAACTAGCAATTCCTTTATTTTTTCCTAAATGTGCACTTGCACATGTCATGGTTATGTTTTTCTGACAGCTACTCTTTATGTTCATCAGGCTGAAGCGTAAAAGGAGAAAGATGAGGCAAAGGTCAAAGTAAGCCCTCATCCCAACAAGCTGTGATCCCATCTGAGCCTCTCCGGAAGACTGACAGCCTGTTCCTCAAGTGGATGGTTTGGAGCACTTGTCTGGAGAATCGGCACAAATCCTAATTTGACATCACAAAGGCAACTACAAGGATGTGGATGTCTAACCAGAGGATGGCAAAGATGCTGGAATGATAAATCATCACGACTGCAGCTGCTTTGTTCATGGACCCTAATACATCATGTTTATTTACAACTGTCATGTGTTGTATTGAACAATAAATGAACACAAGTTTCTATGTGATTGAGTCTCCTGTTAACTTTCTGGATTAGTCGGTACATAAATATACTTGGATGGACTTAATGTCTTTAACAGTTCTGTTTTAATTGATCATTTATTGCATTTTTAAGCCATTGAACAATGAAAATAGTTTTTACCTGGTTAAGTGAAGTAAAAAAAAAAAAAACGTATTATGCCTGATCCAGGGTGCTGACAGCTGAGGTATGGAAGATATTGTACACTTAATGTTTTAACACAAATGCAGTAAATATGGTAGGTAAATTATTCCCTCTCATGTCTGATGTCAGTTTGGTATAAACTTTAACAACTTTGTTATAATACAAACATGGTGCTTAGAAAGTATCAGGCTGATTAACACCAGGGGACTGGAACTTAATCTAATAAACACTAAAGACTTAAAACTATTGAGCTTTGCAGTTCATGTGGAAGCTTTGTGCCTTCAAACTGTGCCTTGAAGCTTTCGAGACCTCTTCTCATGTTAAAAATCTCAGCCTCAACAGTAAAATGCTTTTTTTTTTAAACTTGTGTAATTAGCACTGGAAGTGTTGCTTTTTTTACATTAAGCTAATATTTATGATCTTATATTATAGCAATAGATTCGAAATATTTAGATATTTTAAATTACCTTTGAATTTTAGTATATTCCTCATGAAATCGTGTTTTGAACAGAGGGGCATTTGGGGGACTTATTGGACTATTTTGATATTCGTGATGTCAAAGGCCCGCAAAGTGGCGCTACGGCACTGTGTTGACGCTGCAAGTTAGAGACACCGTAGAAGAAGAATTAGCATTGTAAACACAAGATATGGCTGACGAGAGGGGTGGAGGCGACGAAAATATTAACGACAACATGGGAAACCAGCTGCAGCTTTTACCAGGTAAAAGTTAAACCCAAAAAGACCCTGTGGAGTTTCACAGGGACGCCGAGCATGCTCCCCACATGCTAACAGCTAACTAGCTCTGTTCAACACAGGCCATTGTCAGTGAACATATCCTGGTACATTTTTTTTATTTCTCCGTGCTTTCGCTTTCTTTATCTTGTTACACACAAGCCGAGGTATTTTATTAAGACGATAATGTTGCCGCTAAAGTCAGTTTTGAAGACAAAGACAAGAGTTAATTTTGCCTTACTGTGTCATTATGAACTTGTGCCATGACAGACGAGGAGGAAGAGGAAGGTGACATGGAGACTGAAGATCGAGACAGTGATGAAACAGAGAAGCCCAACATAATCACATTTGACCCCAGTTTACCCACATCTCATGCTGTGAGTCTGACTTTTCCACTAATATCCCATCTATCTCCTTGTATATCATATACTCCTGTGTTTACTCTGTGATGGCAGTACCTGGGTTCAGACATGGAGGAGTTCCACGGCAGGACAGTTCATGATGATGACAGCTGCCAGACCATCCCCGTCCTGCCACACACAGCTGTGATGCTGGTGCCAGGACAGACGCTGCCCCTGCAACTCTTCAGGCCTCAGGAGGTCAGCATGATGCGGAGCGTCATTCAGAAAGACCGCACTTTCGCCGTGCTCGCGCACAGGTGTGTGGAGGTGCAATTTTATCTTTGTAACTGGTGATCTGATCATCACGTGGTTTTTAGAGTTTATAAACGGAAAGCATTTCTTTGATATGACCCA
>JAVQJG010249663.1:0-17058 GCA_036024015.1 Craterocephalus amniculus | reverse complement strand
CATATCAGTCATTTTTGACACCAAAATTATTCAAATAGACCTTGTAGATGCAGAGATATACTCTATTCATTTTGGGTATGTCGTTTTTGCACAGAAACTTAAAAAAGAGGCTGGGGCTTTTAACACATCTCTTCTTGGACCTGTGTTTAACAGTTTTATCCATTTTACCTCTGTTCTCTGTGAAGCCATTTATCTCTTGCACCTGTTTCTCTTCTCCCACTACGATCAGGACCACAGGACTTAACACAAGACCACATCATGAGCTGCTCATATGAATCTGCTGCAAGACTGTAAAGGAGTTTATTGATCTCATGGAAACTTGGAAGCACTTGCAGAAAGAAATGTCAGTATAACAAAAACCAAAGAAAACAAAAAATAAATCTGGGATCACTGTCAAAATTTAAACCTGTTGATTTATATTCAGGTATGTAAATAGTTGTGTGAATGCAGCATTACACAACCAGCTATGTGTTTTTATTGCCAACTGTTTTATGTTTAAGTTGGCCATGGGAGAACATGGGAGACATGTTTTGTCCCCGCAGTGTTATAGAAACCAGGTGGTGGAGGTGTCAGAGAGGCCGGGGTTCAGAGGCTGGTTGTGATTATTAACCAGTCTAGACCCTTATTTTCTGGGTCGCAGAATGCAAAAGGGGCAGTTTAGAGATGAGGACAGAGAAACCCTCTCAACTCGAGTCCCTCTACACCTCAGCAGGAATGGAAGAACTTAACAGTTCCCCTTTACTGCTCCTAAAACTAATCCACTTTCTTAACATGCTAACCAATTAATATTCAATAATTAATAAAATTAAGTTCATTTTCAAGTAATGTTTAATGTAAATTGTTGTCTTTAAATTGTTGTGCATTAATGCTGATTAGCTGCACATTTGTAGTGGCTAAAGTATGCAGCTTTTCAGCAGTTACTATTAGATAAGAGTGAGTCTGGCTCAGATCCAGTAAAACAACCTTGCTGACAATGTCATTCCATCATAATGCTACTTAAGAAAGTATTCATGTAAACCGTGATAACTCCACAATGATAGGACCAATCATTGCTGAGTTAAGCACGTAAGTACTGTTAGGCCTGAGCCCTGTGGTGATTTAACCACTGATGGCTCATTAGAGAAGTGATGACAGTGCAGCTCAACGTATCTCTACTAATTTAACTTCTTATAGCATTTCCAGACTCCAAATGCACTAAATTGGCATCACTTTTTCACAACATGTTGGCATTTCGTTAGTTAAGAAGACCATGTGACAAACGTTTATCCCTAACATCTTCAGCAAATCTCTCAAATATTTTTTTTCTTTTATGCCTGATCTAGATTCACTGATAAACAATATTTTGCCTCTGGGTTAATTGTGTCTGACAAAATAAACATTTTAAAATGTATTGAATCTGATTGGACCAAACAGTGGGTTATTATGTGCAAGCAGTCTCTTACACAAAGCAAAGCTCTCTGCCAACGTGCCAAATGCTGGATTAATGGGCATCAACATCAGGCAAAGACAATAATAGGATAAAGCTCAAGTGGGACGAACACAAATAGACCTGACCAGGTCAGATAACCCAGCGACTTCTGTCCACACTGAGCACTTTGTTTACGTCTGTCAAAGGAGACTCTCCTTCACTGTTGTGCTGGTGAGTTTTGGTCTTTCTTTTCTCCTTTATCAGTTATAATCTTTCCGTATCTTGAACCCTTCATTTGTATCTTATATTTTATTTGACGTCATTCTTTAAAGTGATGTTTTCCAATTAATTATCTGCTGACTTCTGCATCAGATTGATCACTTTAATGCTTGTAAGGCTAATTTCTGACATTTAATGATGCATTTATTCATCAGTTTTATCTCTTTTCAGTGCCATTTCTCAGTGCTTGATTCACCTTAAAAGCAAAAGCTAGATGTGTAACCACCGGGTTATTATAAAACAGCCTCGACAAGCAACTTAAACCCATAATGAAATGAGTTAACGGTTACATCCCCATTTGCTATAAATCCCTGCTGGGAGCCACCTTGTACTGTATAACTCCTTACATGGGGGCTTCTGTAATGGGAGGCTGATGAGTTCAACCAAAGAACCAAGCTGAATTTTTGAAGTTTTCTTATTCTTTTTTCTGCTCATCTTTATGACTTGATGGCGCCTGGCCTCCTGGCACACCAGATGGCTCAGACTTAAACACAGCTTCCCAGCAGAGATGAACCCCATGTTGTCATTTATTCAGAGCTCGCATGGTGCTTTTGGCCTCTTAACGGTATGGCTTACAGGAAAAACAGAACTCCGCTTAATGAATAAAAAGACTCACAAGAAGAAGGAATGAGAGAATCAGGCTGTCTAAACGACTCTGGACAGCCATAAGATCCTGCTTTAGTGAACATGCGATGGTGCACAGATTGATGTTTACTGCCTGTTTTCTGATTTCCAAGGCGGATGGGAAATAGGAGTTTTGTGGGTAAATGTGTAGCACCACCAGGTGGCCATCTTACCTCTTACCAGGCATGGTTCTTCTGATTTTAAATCACACCCAAATCCCATTAGCTTTGTGGATCAGACTAGATGACACGCGTTCCCTTAGTTTCTTAACTCAAACTTCTTTCTGTTGGCCTTAGAACTGACTTATTACGTCTTTCTCTGCCGACATGAGTCTTCATCAGTCTCTTATAACGCACAGACTAAATCTGTCATTTCCTTTTAGAGTCAGTCTCTTCCATCAAACATTGCATCTGGGCCCCAGGATGAAGGTCCTGTTCAGTTTGACGCTTCTGGTGGCGACCCTGAGCGTCCTCAGCTCTGCTGCCACAGACCAAACTAAAGTCATCTCTGAGGACGCTTTAAAGCGTGAGTTGGAAGAGCGGAATATTATGCAGTATAAATATATAGTAGTAATTTCTTTAAGTAACTTTGAAATTTTGATTTTTTTTCTAATTTTTTGATACTTTTGCTTTGCTTCTTGCTCTGACTATCAGACTGTGAAAAATGAAGTATGTGCTTCTTGTCCTGTATTTCACAGAGCTGTCTATGGATGGAGAGAAACTTGTGGATGAAGAGGTGAGAAGGGCCTTGTATGCAGTGAAGCAGATGAGGGATGTGATGTGGAGGAATGAGCAGAAGCATGAGCACCTCATGAAATCCCTCAGACACAGCAACGACAAAAAGAGAGTAAGGCTATGACAGCATATTAATAATAACAACAACAACACTAATGACACAGAGAGAGGAATATATATAGGGTGTTATGAAAAACATTTTATATTTTAATTTCTCCCACCAGGGGGCGGCCCAGTTGGCAAAAGAGGTAACGGAGAAGCTGGAGGAGGCAGAGGAGCAGTGCAAAGACTCCCTGCAGTCTGAGTGGGAGGAGTGCAGACCCTGTCTGGAGGATGCATGTAAATCCTTCTATACCTCCACCTGCCGCAGGGGCTTTGCTACTTTCCACAATAAGGTATGTTAACTCAGGTGTGAGGACATGACTGCAGCATTTAACCAGGAAGAACAGAACTAGGAGAGGTTAGTCTAAATGAGAGCACAACCCATGATTGAATATGAATCAAAATAGCTCAGGTACTCACTCAGTAAGTTGCATGTTTTGTGCAGCTAGCTATGTATTTAACAGAGGTTTAGTGGGACTTTGTGGTCATTTTTGGATTACTGCAGGTTTTTCTGTTAGTCTTGTTTTCTTCATTTTGCATCGTTTCATTTGGTGACAAAGTGTCATTATGGCTGTATTGTGCCTTTAATTGACTAATTTGCATCTGTTTTACCTGTTTCGTCCTTTCACCATCAAATATTAGTCATTTTTATATCTGGCACCACTCTGTCTTATAGTGATCTTAGTTTTTGAGAGAATTTTATTTTCTCTAATCAGGGATTTTGATGATTTTGTTTCTTCTCCTGTCACATATTATGAGTATTTCAGGGAATGGGCCAGTAGCCCTCTAGTTTTTTGAGCCCTGAACCCAGTAAACATGTTTAGTCAATTATTCTTGACCCCGATAATGATTGTGAGGACCCCAAGCTACAAACCATATCGATAAATAACAGCAATAAAAAAAATCCTCTGTTCTTCCTCTGTGTTTTGTAGGTGGAAAACTTCTTCCTAAGAATCTCCAGGCGCTTTGGAGCTCGTGAGCGCCCAATTGAAGCCGGGGACATCCTTGTGAACCAAGGCAATGACTCTGATTCAGATGTTGTCCAGCTTGAGGAGTCCTTCAGCCGTGTGATGAGCAAAGTGGGCACGCTGGTGAACCGCAGCATCGCCCTGGTCTCTAACATGAGCAACAGGCTTGACAAGGTCCTTCAGAGGGCTTTCCTGAACAACACTGATGCCTGGCCAGAAGAAACCACCGTTGACCCCTTCTACCCGGGCCGGGACTCGGGCTTCCTGCAGGGCGTGGGCCTGGAGGAGGTGCTAGAATCTTTCTTCGACTTTGGCAAGAGTGTGGTGGAAGAGTTTGGAGCTGTGGTGACGCAGGTGTTTGATGATCTTCATCAGGAAGTGGAGGAGGAGAAGAAGAAAGGTAATGCAGACCTCAGCGGCTTGTTATTGTCAGCTGAAGGAGAAATATTTTTATCATTGCCCAATGAATTGAATGTTTTACCTTTCTTAAATAATCATGTAATAATGATTATCTAAAAACCTGTGAAATGCTTTTCCCCGTCTTTGTAGAGAAGGAAAGTCTCCCTCGCTTCCTGCAGAACAGGAAATTGTGTAGAGACCTTCGCAGACAGACATCAGAGTGCTGGCAGCTTCAGAACAAATGCGAGGCCTGCCAGGGATCTCTGCTCACAGGTGAGGCACCACCACGCTCGCACGTCTTCCAGCTCCCACCTTCACACTCCGCAGCTCATCCTGTCGTTCATTTCTAGAGTGTCCCAGTGTGCGGGAGCTGCACGTGGAGCTGGATGAGGTTTCCCAGCTGCTGGATGTGTCCAAAGACCAGTACGATGAGATCTTGTCTATTGTCCAACACCACACGGATGAAACAGTCAACTGGCTCAGCAACATGGCGGCCGAATTCAGCTGGGTGGCCAAGGCTGTGAGCAACGGCAGCGCTCCCCAAAATATCTTCCGCATCACCATGGTGAGTAGGGATGAGGGGGCAAAGTGGTAAAAATACAGCTGTGGAAAATTTCATATAGATAATGGTTGGTATGATGTGACTTTTTTGTTCTCTAGGTGGCGCCAGAGAGCCATGATGAACAGAATTTGTCTGTAACTGAGACCAAGGTGGAGGTAAATGTCCTGAACTCTCCGCCGCTCATCTTCTCTGTTCCTGGGGAGCTGGAGCTGCAGGACCCCGGCTTCATCCAGTATGTGGCCCAGGAAGCTCTGGACAAGTACAAGGAGATGGTCAGGTGGGTTTTATTGACAGGATCCGTTCTGTTACACACATCTAAGACCACCAGCTGGAATTTCATTGGGGTCTTCCACCTGTGTGCAGTATTTTATGAAAGAGAAAACAGTATGCTGTCATTTGATGCAGGGCTTATGAGAAAACGCTATTTTTTTTAAATTATACATAATTATTTTGTCTTTCTTTGCAGGGTTGAGGATGAGTGAAACTTCGTGTCTTCTTGATGTGCAGCACTTTATTTCTAAACAGAACTAGATTGAGTTTGTAGACATCCTGTTATTTAAATATTCATAGAATACAGTTATAATGATTATTCATATGCACTGAATGTAAAAAGAAGCAATGTTCATACTTATAGTTGAACAGTGTAAATAAATAAAGACTTTGGTTTGTTGGACACATAAAAAATGAAACCAATGTTTAATTGGTCACTTATCATGAAAAGAAAAAAAGAGAAAGGAATTCAGGAAACCTTTTTAATTTATTTGATTTATTCTGTACAAAATCATATTAGCTACAATTCTCATTAATTTCACCCCCTCTAGTTCACATCAAAATTTCTTTCAAAAACAATCAAATGTTAAGTGACTGAAAATCTGAAAAAAATAAAAATAAAATTCACATCTTTGTCTCCTCACACCTTGATAAGAATCATACGAGTGATGTTGAAGAAGTACCCAAAAGAATTTATTGGACCACCGGGGGAAGCTCTAAATGCTGTTAGAAATGTTTCACTGGACATCATCGGGTATCTCTGCATTGTTGTTTACTAAGTGGTTGGTTGGATTTTGTTGTAAAGTATAACAAAAATGCTCCGGCTTCATGCAGATTTAATAAACTCCTGTACAATGGATCCCTGTGGTGTTTAACTTCGCAAATCTGAAATGCACACAACCGAAGCTATTAAGTTCCATTAATGAAATCATTCTTTCTTAAAATTTCACAGCTGTCCATTTCTAAACATTTATAAAAAATTATAATTAGGAAATCTGTTGTAAATTATCAAAATACCTCTTTGTGATCTAAAGTCCTGGATTAAATGAAAAAATAAAAAATAAAAAGGAAAAATAAACTTGCACGAGTTCTCATTCAAGTAAATGCATTAAAAACAATCATAAAAAACGCGTCTCTCGTTCTGATCCTCGATCTCATCGCACCTACTTAAAATACATTTCTTTTTATACATACTTTATGTACATCTGCTTTTATTTATCAGTACATTCTTACAGCCGTACAGCAGACCTTTTTCCATTTATTTCGCCACACGCTTCTCCATCAAAGCTTTACAGTCACAGCACATGCTCGACAATTCAACCACAGTTATTGGTCACTTTAAAAAAACAAAAACAAAAAAAAAACTTCTTGCCAACTTTCCAATATTAAAAGACTTTAGTAAATTACAATAAAAAATCAGACATTGGAGAAGGGAGGAGGGGGAAGGGGTTTGTCATAAACAAAAAAAAGGTTAAGAAATCAGAAAACAAAAACAATCTGAATCTCTATGAACTGTTTTATTCAAATCTCCACCCACTTTAAATCACAGTGTTGTGGCCAGCCCACATGGATTATTGTGATTGGCAGAGATCCCAGAGTTTAACACACCAGCACCCATCGGCATATGTGGACACTTGGTCCCCCCAGAATACAAGGGACAAACATTTATGCCAGTGTCTCTGCTGTCCCAAGTTTTGTTCTCTATTGATGTACCTTCCTGTGCAGAGTTCATCAAGCTCCTACAGACTAGAGATTGTCTCCAGGCTGGTATTGTGGCTCCGTGGCTGTGAAATAGTCTTCTAGGAAAGACTGGATGTATTCAAAGGTGGGTCTCTCATCTGGCTCCTTCTTCCAGCACTGCCTCATCATCTCGTGAAGGGACTCGGGGCAGCCTTGAGGGCAGGGCATGCGATAACCCCGTTCCACCTGCTCAAGAACCTCACGGTTTACCATGCCTTAAACAAGAAAAAGAGAAATGTAGCATAAATAAACAGCATCACCGTGGTTAAATTCACGAGTTAAACAGTCATTAACCTCATTTATTGAATCCTGAAGTGTTAATCATCAACAATAAGTTGACGTTTGACCCTCCGAAGACAAACCAGGGATTTACCACCCACTTATTCTGTAGTTAATGAACCTCTATATGACCTGAACTTCAAAATAGAGCTGTTAAAAGAAAGAAAATTCAATCAATTGATTCTTTAAAATCGAATAAATCCAACATCAATTCATTAAACTTGGAGATCTTTTTTATATGTTTCCTTTTGCAGATTTTCTGTGAGATTTAAGGATATATGCACAATTGAAAGGTTTCTTGTATCACTTCTGTCCGACAGATGATGCCAAATCCTTTTTTTTTCAATCACCACTGGACCACATTCATGTGTAAACTATTTAGCAGCTTATTACCTCACACAGTCGCAGCTAACCCAAAGACTGTGGCATATCTGATCACTACCTGATATCTGATCTTGATGGTCATACAAAAATAGATATCTGAGAATGTCTTTGAGATTCATTAAAAATTTAAATTGTGACATAAATATCTGCAAATGAATCGATATTGAATCAAATGCAGTTAAATAAAATAAAATCTGTTTTTTATGAGTAGACTTGATCCAGGGAAATTAGTGGTGACGTCCAGCACCATTTCATAACAATATAAAGTTTTATCTGCTCCAAACTCCTATACTCATTATATGCAAGATGATCCATAAAATGGACAGAGCCACGCAGGTCCCATAGGATGTGAAAGTAATGTCCCAGTGGCAGACACCACAGGCTATACCATGTCCTCAAACAGTATTAGGCAGGTGGTTTTTTTCTTATGGCTCCATAGTGTATTTATGGTACCAAGAGGAGAACTTTGGGACAGTATAATGATGCTTTTGGACTGGAGGGCAAATAGAGAAGCTTAATTTATTAAAGCATTCAAAATAAATTCCAGAAAGAGTGAATATATTCCAGTGTTGAGTAAAAATGACAAATTGTTAACGAACTGTTAGTTAGTTCTAGCCAAGAAACAACACTAAGAAGCTAGATCACTGGTCAAGACAAGTTTTTGGTTCAGAGAGAAGAAAAGGGAAATTAGGAACAGAAACTTTACTTAACTCATGTTAAATTTCCTGTCTGCATCACTGCTTTCCAGTAGGGGTTGCAGTACATTTGTGAGAAAAGATACCAAAGGACCACAAATGTTTCAAAGCTAAGAAAACTAGTGTTTTGATGAGGGACTAGCCCAGCATGCAATCAGAAACTGTGGAAAACATAGACAACATTGGGCTGACAATGGGAGTGAATGCCCACGCAAACCACTGTGCAGAAAAAGAGACAGTCTCACAAAAACCCGGCAACATGGAGCTACATGTTGGGTCATTATTTCTTGTAAGACTTGCAGACCTGTTTAGTTACAACTGCAACACATACAGAACAACAATACTGTTAGAAGTGTTAAAATGAGCATCGTGGATTCCTTCCCAAGACAGGAAGACAGTGATCTTAAACCCAGTGACACAGCACAGACACAGCTCCATGGGGAGCTCAACTGCAGCTAAAAGAGGTTATGACACAGAGTCAACGGCATGGTCACAGTCGTCCCCCCCCCCCCTATCTCTCTGTGGGAGAGTGGGGATCAGATTATCTCACACTCTGAGAAAAAGGCAGGCCCAGAGCAGCCGCTGGGACTGGGACGAGGTGGCATGGCAGTGTGTCGGATATTTAGCATCTTAGCCTGAGCTCTAATTAAACATCTGACATGCATCAGCAATCTATATATACTCATTTCTAAACAGGCAAAAAAAATAACATTTGCTCCCATACAGATGATTCCAGAAGCTTCCACACTGCAAAAAATGAAGACTATGAGCAATGATCTGGTGAGACACAGATGTGCAGGTTCAGCCGCCAGAATCTGCACCTCAGGATGAATTAATGAGGTTAAATGATTTGCACTCAAACCAAGAACCACCAGAAGCAGATGGGCAGGTACAAAGAGACGGTGGTTAAGTCAGCCATATGGCGACCTGTCATTAGTGGCAGGGAAACACACGGCAGTCCTGCTCCCCCACAGCAAGGGGCACACACGAGATGGCAGGCTAAGCTAAGGAGTGGGATATATCCCAAATGACACAAACACTGACTCACAATCATCTCTATTCTGATCCGCATGTATCGACTGATTATTAAAAATAGCACGTAGGAATCATCCCGAGGCAACAAAATCATTTATTCTGGTTTGTTTTTGGGGAGTTTTTTCTTTTTTTATTTGGCTGCAACATTTTCAAGCTCAAGTAGAACTTTTACTCACTATTACCTCCAGCGAGATGGCGTCATCGGTTTGTCTGTTTGTTTGCAACATAACTAAAAAACAATCCAATTTTCAGGAAATCCTACAAATGGCATAAAGTGCTTCTGCTTCATGAAAAGTTTCTCTATATTTGTTCTCACCTGGGTATGGTACTCTGCCCTTCGTCACCAGCTCAGTCAGTAGTATACCAAACGACCAAACGTCCGATTTGATAGTAAAGCGACCGTATAATGCAGCTTCAGGGGCTGTCCACTTGATGGGGAATTTAGCACCTGGAAAAAAAAAGATTAAGAGTTAGAAAGAAGAAAAGGGTCTTGGAATTATGGATACAAGTGGGACTGCAGATGACATCAAATTTCATCCCATCTTTGTTTGTTTTAGTTGTTAAAATCTGGTGGTAGGTTCTGAATTTTGCATTATCCTCATTGATGATAAAGCTGCTGCTAATATTTCTAGTTATGTTTCACTCTTTCATTAGAAATAAAGGAAAAGCTTCGACAAGGAAACTACTTCATCATTTAATTGTTTTGACTCTCGAGACAGAATTGAATGTTTCCACAAGGAGTACAATTCAATAAAATGTCAGAAAACACAACGGCAGCTCTTCTAAAAGGCTTTGTCAAACAGCAATTCAGAAAATGAAGACATTTTTTCTGTGTCGTGAAATGTTTCTTTTTTTGTTTTGCTTTGTTTTATCATCCTGTGAAATGTTCCCTGTGTGAAATATTGTGGCATTTTCTGTTCTCTCCGTGCACATTCCCCACACGTCATGCTGTTTATGTGTTTTGCACCACAAGGGTTCATTTGCAATAACATTTGAGACCCCGTCTGAGGGCTGTGTAGGCGCTAAAGGTTCCATATAAATGCCAGGTATTTATAGCTTGTGCAGATCCTCACTGACAGACCGGTAAATGTGTGTGACCGTGCACCAGCTGCATCCACGTTCAGGCACACACACCTTGTCTGGCAGTGTACTCGTTGTCTTCAATAAGCCGGGCCAATCCAAAGTCAGCGATCTTACAAACCAGGTTATCGGCCACCAGGATGTTGGCAGCCCTCAGGTCTCTGTGGATGTAATTCATCCTTTCGATGAAGGCCATACCTTCTGCAATCTGGGATGATGCACACAGGAAGAAAATAGTCACAAAACAAACTGATGACGAAACCAAACTTACTTAAAAAGCTACATTAAACATTTAGCTACAGAGAAAACTCACCAATCGGATCTACATAAAGACTCAGACGTCCAAAGTAAAAGACAACGGGAGCAATTAGATACATTTTAAACACAGCTATCAAACGCCCTCTCACACTGTCTGTCAACTCCCTCCGAGGCGTCTCGGCTTTCAGGCTGTCAGACTGATTCTCAAACACTTTTCCACTCTGCCGAGTGCAGAGAGGATCGAGCCCGAGAGCACGGAGAGCTGAATTAAGAGCAGATCACAGTAGGTGACTGAACTCGTGAGCTTAAGTGGCCTCTGGTGAGAAGTGTTTAAGCACTACAAGCAGCTGAGTGGTTGAGGAGGAGGGGAGGCACACACAGTTGTGCAGAGGAGGAGCAGCGAGGGGAGGGGAAATATTAAATAAATATGCCAGCCAGATGGAGAATAAATGCAAACCCTGGTTCACAGGGCTGCAGTATTTGACTTGAACACACCCACGAGCGGGACTGTAGACACTTTTGTTTTGCTGGTGATGCACAATGAGCCTTCCCACAGTCAGAGTTAAAGCAGCAGCTGGCTGGTAGGAGACTGAGGGAGCTGCTGGTGTCACCCGTTGGATGTCGTGCTTTGATCCTACCTGTGAAGCCATGTCCACCAGCTGAGGCAGCTTCAGACATTTTCCATCTCCCTCTTTGAGGAAATCCAGCAAACTACCTGTCAAGAGTTAAAAATCAGACTGCTGTCAAGCAGAGTAAATACATCTGTCTGCGGAGTGTATGAACACACAGAAAATACAAGCAAGAGCTCCCACAGCAGTTTACTATCAGTCATCTGAGGCTGTGTAAACGCAAGCTTCATGTTGATGTTTGATGGTCACACAGCCTGTTTTATTTGACTTCTTTCTGAAGATGTCAAGGTTGTAATCCATTTCATTTAGCCTAGTTTACATTTGTAACAGACATGTCTCACAGAAATGTTTACAAAAAAACCCAAAACAGATAATCTATAATATTTCATTTCTTATTTCTTCAAATGACAGCCGGTGAGTAGTGTGTGGGTAAAGTCAGCATCTTTATTAGTGTGGGTTTGCATTTGTGCAAAACGGTAAATCTGCACATCTGTGGAATCATTAGTATGGTTAAATAATATATGCAAATTTGGGAGGAGCATATGCTTCCATCAAAGAAAACCCTTGTTTTATTCATTTGTTTTTCTCTCCATCCATCAAACACTGACATATATGATGGCATGGCTGTGTGGGAAACACCAAGGGGCTCAGCAGGCCTGCCTGCAGTGCGGACCAGTTACCCACTGAAAACATTTGAGTCTGAAATTCTGCATCAAGCAATAGTGAAAGAAGATAAATCACTGTCAAAAACAACAGCAGATGGTGTCCCTAGTTTTTAAACGCTCACACAGGGGGGTTCGTGTGAGGACACAAGCAAACACGGCCCAACTTTTTAAAGACACAACAGTCATATCAAAATGAAAATGAGTAAGTAAGCACTTTTTATACTCTCTTTGTAACGTCCTAAAAATCTGTGAGTCTGCTGTTTATGAAAAGATTAGAAATAGTCACACATTACGTGTCTATGTTGGCACAAATTTGCACAATTGTGTTGTTTTCACATGAGAGTACACCCAGGTTTGATTCAATGACACAGGTGTTATTTGTGCAGCATATTGACGATGGCATGAGAGACTCCTCAAGTAACGCTTGGCTTACGCCTAATAAATAAGAGATCTGAAAACAAGAGACAAGGAATCACACTTTGATTCGTCATAATGTGAAAATCTTTCTTAAAGAGGGATTTCCTTCAGCAAAGACCAAATACAAGTCCCCATCAGGTCCATTTCTCTTGCAAAAACTCCGACAACCCTTTTACATTTCTTACCTCTTTGAAAAGTAAAACATCTTTTTTAAAACTGAATAGTGAACAAAGAAATTAAAATAATAAAACAAAACAAAACAAAAACATTGGCTCTGAAGCCAATGTTTTTTACAAATTTATTAAGAGTCACAATTGTCCCATGCACCGAGTGTCTGTCTGTTTGTCACATATATCCACATGGCTTTTTTTGTTTGGCACTTTGATCAGTTCTTACCTTTGCCCATGAACTCTGTAACAATATAGATGGGCTCTTCGGACACCACAGCATAAAGAGGCACCAGCTTGTCATGTCTCAGCTTCTTCATGATCTGAGCCTCCTGCAGGAAAGCCTCTGGAGACATGGTGCCTGGCTTCAGCGTCTTGATTGCCACTTTAGTAGTACCATTCCATGTACCTGAAAAAAAAAAGATATATTAAAGAAAAATGATCATTCTTGCTCAAAATTGTGTAAAAATAATAAAAGAGATTCCAATGTTTTTTAATATTAAATACGTAGCTGAGAACACTGAAAGGCTTTCTGTGACTTAAGTCGGTGCTAAACTCAGCCATCCTGCTGCTGATCTCTGGCAGCGTTCTCATGTGTAACGTGCAGCTCAAAACAGAAAGAACATGATGGCTTAAATAATCAGCCACTTCCTGGTTGAGAGCCACTTACTCACGCCCTGCTTACATACAATGAGCTGAGGCGGGAGATCTGCTGCTCCTGTCAGAAGGCTGACCTTCATGAGCGAAATGGTGCTGAACAAACTCGCTACATGCAAACACAGGTCGAAGGACGAAGTAGGGCGATGATGTCATGAAAAAGGACAGCTCGGCACATCGGCTTGGCAGCACGAGCCAAAATAACCCATCAGGAAGACGCAAAGTCCCGCAGCACGTGAGCAGAGGAGGCTTCCAGGGAAATGTTGCAACAGACTGAGAGCATTGTGAAGGAGCGACGCAGGGCGAGGCGCAGAGGGATTCCTGGGATGGCACAGCGGAGGGAGGCCTGCGTGTCGGGGCTTGCTGCAGGGCGGGCTTAATGAAAGACTGAGCCATGAAAGACGGGAGTCGTGTTCACTCAAAGGTCCCCGTCTCACACGCAGGCTGGAGAAATGAAGCGTAGGAGGTGACCTGTGACTACTGAGCACTGTGTGTGTGTGTGTGTTTGTGTGTGTGAGAGAGAAGAACCGACAGAAATCAGCATTTACATCAGTATGTGGGCCAGTGTGACAGGAAGACAAATGCTGCTTTCAGGTCAATTTTGTATGAATCCACCAAAGAGCTTACAAACTGTATATTAACTGCTTCAATATTTTTTTAAACATAAAATTTGCATTAGTTATAAATGATGTAAAGAGGAAACTTTGTCTCTGTGACAGCCCAAATGACTGAGTAAGTACATGCAAACAAAATCATTTGTATTCTTTACTTATTCAAAAGTCTTAGTGTCAAACAACAGCTTAGCAGAGTATTCATGTATGCGTGTTGTGGACAAATGACAAACCCATGCATACGAAATGGCTTTTGGAAGCCCAGCGTTTCCTGCAGCTCAGCTCAAGAAGATGCTCAGACCTCAGCATTCAGAATACACTTTCAGCAGATAAAGCTCCCGTTTTTACAACACCGGCAACAGCTGGCAGATTTTCAACTCATAGTGACTTTCATGGAAGATTTCAAGCAAAGAGTGGAGGAGAACTGTTGTCGTGTTTAGCAAAATACCTTCAAAATTCAATGAAGCGGCTTTATCCACAAATACATGTTTTGTGTACAAATAGAGACTTGTGGCTCCGCCTCATTAAAAGCCCAGTTTACTCCGATTGGCCAGATTCCCATGCATCCACCATTCCTCAAATGTGAAAAAGCTTGGGAACCATTGTGCAATATAACCCTGCAAAGCCTACATTTGATGTTGTCCAAGAACACAATTACAAACAAATCCAGATACAGTTGCATCATGTAAAAACACTAAAAGGCAAATTCGCGTTTCCAGGTGGATGAGACAGTGTCTGTAAGGGTTCACTGGTTTCCTCTGTGGCTGACTGCATCCAGCACAGGCAATGCTGTCTGATCAAACTCTACCCAATAAACAAAAAGGAAACCCATCAGACACAGAGGATGCAATGTGGAATAAAAACATGGACATGTGGTTTGCTTGTAGATTTTGAAGGAAAAGAACCATATGTGCACCTCAGAAGTTACTATGCCTGCAGTCAATCATATATAAAAAATACAAGTAGCCATTTCTTTCAACCAACTCAGTACAGAGAATAAATCTTTGGGGGGGATACACAGACTCTTTTTCCTGGATGGAAAGATTCTGCTTTCATACATGAGCTCAACATGAAGCAGGTGTTAGCTGAAGATCAACACATGAAAAAAAAAACTGTTACCTGTGCAATTTTTGTAAACATCCGACAAATACATTGTGACAGTCACAATTTCTGCCTATTTCAAGTTTTTATGCAAAGTAAAGTTTCTTTCCTCCGAGTGCAGACACTAATGTAAAGGTGACATGGAGCACAACATGAATATGTGTCACATGGCTAAACTACAGAGGGTTGTTGGGGTATAACTTTCTAATGTCAAACAGAAAAAAAAATTAAAAAAGATCTAAAAGCCGGCAGACAAGCACAAGTGGTCTCTTACCCATCCAGACTTCCCCGAAGCAGCCCTGGCCCAGTTTGACTTCCAGTCGGAGAGAATCCCGTGGGATTTCCCAGGCATCTTTAGCGAGTCCCTGAGTCTGCGGCTTTATGGTGGGACACACAACCGTCAGCCTGTAGCATAAACCGTCCGCATGTTCTGGAAAAACACAAGACAGAGGGAGGAAAACCTAAAGTCAGATTTAATTAGAATTATAATTCACACCACATAACATGAAATGAGTTTTATACACACACACACTCTGAGAGGAAACAGACAGCGCAAATTTATTTTTAACTTGTCCTGGAGAAATGAGACTTCCTTGCCAGTTATTAGAACAATGTGAACTGTGCTGAATACACAAAAATGTACATTTCAATAAAAAATAAGAGGATCAAGGTGCCGTTTTCCATATTTGTGAAATGACATGAATCTTGCACAACAAATAGGAGATCTTGTGAAAAACCAGCTTGTTTTATTAAAGCACTGCAGTGAGATGAGATGATTTCCTATCTCCTTCTATATCACTTCTCACTTATTGACTTCTGCCTGAAGATCAAAGCAAACACTTAGGGATTGGAGAGGATGTGTCATCAATTATTAAAAAAACACACCGCTGAGTGAAATACACGTCTTTTATGGAAGTGAGTTGTGCCGAATCAACAGCAGAGCAGCAGAAATAAAACGCTAGTATCCTGTCACAAGCATCCGTGTGGTTACAGGATGTTTCCTAAATGTGTTTATAAGATGCTACATTTCCTTCTGACAGACCACAGGAGATTTTTTTTTCCCTGCTCATCAATATTGAGCAGGTTACAACTAGAATGTTTTATTCATTTTTTTTTGTTGCTTCAGGATTTTTACTATTCCTGAGGTGGGCATGGGTCAGTCCAAGCCCTGTTTTAGTTTATGAAAAGAAATCATTTTACACTTATAGAAGCTGCCGGTTTGTAGCTAACCTATGCAGCCAGTTATCAGCTGAAACTTAAAAATAAGCTAGATCAGGAAGCAGAGCCTGTTTGTGTCATTGCCAAGTTGAGTCAAACCATTGGGACTAGGTTTAGTTTCCTGGCGATTCGCTTTCATCCAGAAGCACTTCTTCAGTTCTAATAAGCTTCTTCCACTATCTCTTTCAGACTATGAACAATGTATCTATGTTGGACAACATGAGCTGGATGAATGAGAACCTTCACAGACGTTCAGGATAATAATCATATTTGTCTGAATTACAGCACAACAGAGACTGCGAAAATGACCGACTCGCTCCGAGCTTCAGGATCTGTTCAAACTGTAAACAATAATCTATGAAAGTGGTACCCATGCGAGCCGGTTGCATACCTGTGTAGTGTTTCACCAGCTTCTGTAGCGTGTCAAACTGGGCTCGTGTGGTGATGTAATAACCACCGTTATCCAGCTTGCGGATTTTGTAGTGTTTGGCTGTGTCTCCCTTCATGTCATCCCAGTCGCGTATGGACAGAGAGTAGGCACCTTTAGAACAAAAATCATAGGTTAGACCTATTTCTTCATAATGTTTGATATTTGTATTTTTTTCAGACAGTCACTACTCATGCGATTACAGCATTAAAATTATTAAAATTATTGTAAAGTGGTTATCATCATCATAACCTGATCAATATTCATGCTAGTTAGCATAATAATAATAATAATTATTATTATTACCATTATTATTAATATTATTAATAATAATAATAATAATGGTGAT
>JAVQJG010249638.1:0-10839 GCA_036024015.1 Craterocephalus amniculus | reverse complement strand
GTGTGTGTGTTTGTGTGTGTGTGTGTGTGTGTGTGTGTGTGTGTGTGTGTGTGTGTCTCAAAGAGAGACTTGAATGAAGTGTCTTTTTTTTCTAAATTGCAATGAAATATATTTTTGTGTGTGAATGCTTTCATTTGATTTTTGATTTTTGCATGAATTGTTTTTATCATGAAAAGCACCTGTTACTTTTGGCAGAAAATTAAAATTATTTGAGATAGCTTTTCTGTCTTCTCCTGCTTTGTATCCCACAGAAAAAAATGCTTCTCACTCGCTTCAGGAATACACCTGCAGTACATTCAAAATACAGTCACATCATCACATGTAGATTATCATGATTTTGGTAACGTGATAGTGATGCTGATCAGACATGTACATTCATATAATTTACTTTTTTTTTATTATCTGTTTTCCTTCCTCCTTTCACTGCAGGAGCGTCCTGCACTGCCAGTATACTCCACCTGTTACTTCATCCCATGCAGCCTCAGAGCAGAGATGAGCTATAACTCCGACCACCCTATTCCACCTCAGTTCACAAATTCTACTGATCCACAAAGAAAGCATGTCAGTCCTGGCTTGAAAAGGTTTGTGAAAGAGACTACTGTCTTAAACACAAATGGCTGGATTTCACTTTTTGTGTCCACATAAGCCACCAAACCCAGCATAAACCTAAGACGTAGCACATTCACTCTGGCATGTTTGTGGTATTTAAGAAAAATGAAGGCCATTACGGTGAGAAGCAAGCAGAGATAAAGGGAACATGAAGACAGTTTGAAAACTGTGAATGCGAAAGCTGAATTCCTTGAACGCTGTTTGAAAACTGTAATCCCAGCCGAAAGGTCAAAAGTCTCAGTGGGTTTTTTATTTGTGTCTTTGTGCTGCTGTTTTAAGCCCAGAACATGCTTTGTACTCCGTTCAAAGAGCAACATGAGGGGTCTGTGAGGGGATTAGACTGAATGATGATGGCAGAGTTGCTGATGTGTGTGGATGCATGTGCGCAGTCACACGCACACACACACACACACACAGAGATGTGCTGTGCTCAAATTAAAAACTGTCAAAGTAGAATTTTCAGGTAACAAAAAATATCATTTTTGAGATAAGATTTTACACTTGTTTTTCTCACCGCTGACATTCAATGAGTAATAATCTATGAGCTGTATTACTTCTGTGTCCAGTCACTTTCTAAATGTTGCACTTTATTCTTGGTGGTACTGTACCCTTTTGATCTTTTTCAGGAGGTAAAGTACAGAAGTACTATTTAGCATATTCCTTATTTTCATCAGCAGATATTTGAAATATCTGTTCTTATTTAAGTAATTTCTAATGCACAAAAAAGAGATACATGGAAGTGTGTTTTGTGGTAAAGGCTATAAAATTATAGATTAGCTATATCACTATACAGCATAATTATTGATGGCATGAGATATTGTTTGCTATCCCATCATGTTTTATGTTAAAAACAAAAACAGACTATTAGGAAAAGGTCTGCCATCTTGGCAACAAATAAAGTCTCACTATATACCTTAATTCATTTATCAATCAACGGACAAGATTCACCTCAAGATGCTGAAAGCTCTGAATGTGGTGACTCTGAGACACCTGTTTTTAATGTTGAAACGGAGGTCTGGGATGACATCTGCAGAGTGGCAAACCAGAAATGGCTGTGCAGGAGGAGCATCACACTGCTCAGTCTCCCCAGGAAAATGTACTCCATGGCGTTGGTAAGGAGGTTTTGATTAAGTGTAGAACCTTCAATCCAAGTGGAGCAGTGATGTTTTTGCCCAGGTTGTGGAAGAGCTGATGAGAATTTTACCTTTGCAGAGTTGCTGAGGGGGTCTGGGGACCTTGCCCATCCGGTCTACATGTATATTTAGGGAAGTTGTTGAACTCTTGTGAATGGGTAATGACAAGTTGGATCGAGGCATGAAGAGACTAATTTGTGACTTTGTCAGAGATAATGAGGGAATCACATCTGTCTACTGCTGTATAGAGGGAGCCTACAGTACAGCCAAAGGGCCAAATTCTTGATTTCCTGGGTTATCCTCATTCCAGCCTTCACTTGTGGTTACATGATTTGGGGAGTGACAGAAAGAATGAGATTGTGACTACAAACGACTGCTCGCAAAGCTATTAAAACTGCTGCCCCCATTTGTGAGTGATAAACTGAGAGATCTAATCAATAAAATCAAGAATAAATAATAAATTAACATGCTTTAATTTTAATTCTTCCATGAATTTGGTATTCATATAAAATTCACTGGGACAGTGAGCATGTTAACATAACAGTAGGAAATAGCAGACATTTAACATGATAGTAAATGTGTTCATTTGCCTGAATTTATACAAAGTTGACGGTCTCAAAACTAAGTTATCACACACAGTTGATGTTGGAGGAGTGTCATAAATCTAAATGAGCAGGTTAAACTCTAGACATAGTTCTACTCAACTTGTATGAAACCATATTAAGTCAGCGCTAAATGCAACAAAAAGTTTTAAATCTTCTACATGAAGCTGTCATGTGTGAAAACTGGTAAATGGTAAAGGACTGTGGTTATATAGTGCTTTTCTAGTCATGTTGACCATTCAAAGCACTTTGACACTAATGATTCACCCAAACACACACACACACACACACACACACTCATACAGCACTCCTACTGTTAGATACTAAGTGCTTTTTTTACACCTAAACACACATCCATACCACATAGACACATTTGGAGGCAATGTGGGGATCAGTGTCTTGGCCAAAGACACTTTGACATGTAGTCAGGGTAAGCCTGGAATCAATCCACCAACTCTGGTTGACAGATGACTGCTCTTCCTCCTGAGCTATAGTCACCTTAAAATTCACAGGATTGGGGTGCATTTAGATCTAAAATATAGACATTAAATAATTTGGAAACCTACATAATACATTTTTGCTTGCATTCCAGTTGTTTGCTGCATATATGTCCATCATACTGAACTTTGGCAGATTTTTGTTCTTTGTTGCCCCCTGACGTAGGTTTGTCAGGCATCCATCTTGCATCCTGTGACTTCTCTGAGGTCTGTCCAGCCAGTTAAAGTCAGTCTGAGGCCGAGCCTTGTTGTGTCACTTTCCCTCTCTTCATGCGATGTCTGCTTCCTGAAACATCCATTGTTCAGAAGCCAGTGTGTTGATATCCAGTTGCAAGCATGTGAAAATGAAACACAGCTACCACATGAGGCCCATGAAGGCTAATAAATAAAATGCTGTTAAGTCCAGTTTCTATGGACAACAGTGGCCCCAGTAATGTCCAGAATGAATTTCAAAACGAGTCAGAAGCACAGAGTTGGGAAACATGGAGTTTCTTTAAGTTGCTACGTTGAACTTCATAGTTCATTCCTCTGGTTTTGTTATGTTTGGCGTTTTTATGGCGTAGTAGTGTCCCCTGCAGTTACTCCACTTACTTTCTGAACGGTGAGTAAAAAATGCCTGCATGTCAGCAGCTCACAGACACAAAATTTCTCAGGGACATTTTGGCAGAGCTAGATTAGCATGCCAAATCAGTGAGAAGACAAATACTACAAAGGAAAGCTGCACACACGCACACACACACACACATGCTTACAGAACAGACAAATGTTGCACAACCCAATATAAACAGTGCTACCCCAGAGGGCCTCTGGCCAGGGACGAGAGTTGAATTTATGAGCCTCAATCACTTTCTCAAAAACACAACTAATCCTCTTTCTCTCCTCAACAAACACACACACACACACACACAGAAAACCTCTTCTCGCTCTCACACTCCTTTGGCCTCTTTCGCATTCTACATTCAATGCAGCACACTCATGACTCTGAGAGCGAAAGTGTGTGTAAATGTCTGTGTGTGCGTGCATGTGTATATATGTGTCGGTGTGTTTATTTGTCTTTGTCTGCACTGTGATTGTGATGGTGTGCTTGGAGACATTGTTAGCCCCAACTGAGGATTGCTGCAGTGTGTTTCAGCTCAAGGTCTCAGCCTCCGTCTCCGGCTGTGGTCTCAGCTCCTTCCAGCTGCTCCTGAAAGCTCCACTCTGCCTGAATGAGCTGCTAACCTTGGCACCAAATCAATATCAGCCAAACTCTTTGAAGAATCACAGATGGAACTGGCCTCACTGCTCTGTGCTCTTGATGCCGTGTGATCAGTGCATGTGTGGGTGTGTGTGTCTGTGTCTGTAATTGCTGCCAGCCTCTTTTTCCTGCTTGGCCTGCTTCCAGAGAAGCCCGGTGTGATGGTGAAGCTCTCATTCATGATTGAGAGTTAGTGTAAGGGTTGCCCCCCCCCCCATCTATGCTCTACAAACATACACAGACATTACCCTCCATCATCAGCAGCTTTTTGCATGATATATGTTTCTCTATCGGTCAATTCCCTCATTCCCCATTCATCCCAGTTAGAAAGAAGGTGATGCTGGCCTGTTTTGATACCTTGCGGCTGTCTTTGTCCTTGGCCTAAACACACACTCACACATGCTTCCTGTAACCCAGCCTGTTATCATCTGATCTGGGTGTTGCTGAAACTGATCGATGGTTGTGTTGAAATATCTCAGGGTATGATGGGATGCTACATTCACACATGCATAGAAACATATCAATAGCCCGAACGCTCTGATCCATCATCTTGGTCTCTAAATACAATTAAACAGCTTCCTTTACACCATTGCAGTTTCTGCACTTACAGAGAAAAAGATGCACGTTAAACAGATTTGATGGCTGAAACACATGTCTGGACTGATTACTGAGTGGAGAAGGAAACAATATGTTCTTTGTCTCTAGGGGAAGGGACAAAATATTGTTAAAGAATAGGAGCAGGTTTATTTACCGTCATTTATAATCAGTAGTACAGCACGTCAGTATGTTTGCAGATTAAGGAATTATTAAGCACCTGGTCGATATCCAGACTGAGAAACTTCCAATAAAACCGCAGGCCATATACAGTTAGACGCTGTTTCATGCCTCAAACCGTGCATCTCATATTTTGTACACATTTCATTTTAAGGTAATTTTGCATGTGTTTGTGTTTTATTTTATGTTTTTCATATTATAATCAGTCTATTACTTCTTTTTAACATAAAATTGTATATGTCATTTTTCATCTCTGCTTGTTTCTGTCCTCTCAGTAGTGCTTTTTTTTGTAATTTCCTTGTAATATTTTTGTGATGGTGCAGCTCTGATTTTTTTGTATTTTTGTAGCCCTTTTATACAGATTTGTCACTTTCAGGTTTTGTTTTTGCTGTGCCACATCACTTTTGAGTCACGTTTGGGTCGTTGGTCATCTTCCCTAAATTCACCCAGTGTGAATGTGTCTTTATGGTCTTTTTCTGTCTTTTTTTGTTTCTCCACAAAGCTGTTTTGTGTCTTTCTCGACCAAGTTCAAATTCTGTATTTCTGAGAGAAGACTTGGAGAACAATAAATAACTCTTTGAGACTCTTAACTTCTGACCAGTGGGTCTGTTCAGTAATCTGGCTCCATGCTGCAAATACAGATGAAGAAAAAAAAAACACTGTATGCCTCTTTTCAAAAACATTTCTATACATTAGTTTGTTGCAGTGCAATTGCTGCAAGTGAGCAGCTATTTCAAGGCCCAGTGTGGTTATTGTTATGGTTTTCTAGGCCAATATCATTAAAAATGAGGTATTTGTCACTTATAACAATAGTTATTGTGACATGTCCCTATTCAATATGTGATTATATAAATATGAAAAAATGAATAAATTATATAACAGTGACAACACTTAATCTGTGATGTAATCTTCACTGTTCAGTTACATATTTAAGTTCTTTTGACTGAAGTGTAGTAAATTATATAGTTCCTAGAAACAAAACAAAATACAGTAGGCTTGAACACTTTTAACTCATCACAGCATCTGAAGGTAATTTTTTACCTTTCTTCGACGATGTATTGATGGGAAAGACAGCCACACAAAAACAAATATATCCTCTGATTGTATTCTGCCATCATTTTTCCTTGTCTCCTTCTTTCTGCTCTCCTCTCTCATTTTTTTCCCTTTCCCCCAGTCCTCATTATTTATCTTTAGTCTATTCTATTACTCCAATCCTCCCCCCTCCTTCCTCAATTCTTATGCCTTCCTGCCTTCTTGTATTGATTTTCATTTATAGGTTTTCATCCTTTTCACTCCCATTTCTCTGTGCTGATAGCACCTTGTAACGTGCCTCTCACTCTGCCTCTTCCCTCTCCTCTCCACTGCTGAATACTTTTCACATTCTCTTGCAGTTCTTTTGTTATAATATCAGATACTTCTGGACTTTGCAATATGGAGAGGCCAAGCTGCTACAAAGAGCATGCACAGCAGGTGAACTGGTCTTGGTAGCCTTATGCTATTCAAAAGCCATAAAGGTCACTGAGTTTCCTCATACAGCAGTGAAAAGGACTTGTTATGGATCCAGAGGGCTTTCAGAGCACAGAGGACGCCAGTGCTATCAACAGATTTATTATAACATTTATTCAGTGTGGTGGGAGAACTCTGTCTGCTTCATAGATGTTGATGTTACTTATATCAAGTGATGGCTGTGAGTTATGAGCCAGAGAGATGGATTGATCCCATTGATACATTGTTTAGACTCCCTGCAGCTATTCTGTCAGTTCTATAATCACAGGAATGTACCATGAAGGCACAAAATAAACAAAACCACATGCAAGCAAATTATACTTGTCACGATTGTTCCTGTGTTTCAGGCACTGATTCCAAAACCGCCATAATCCAAATAATCCCTAAACTAAATATAAAGAAAAGAAAGGTAAATTCCCTTACAAAGACCCTTACAAAATCTATCTTTATTTTTAAATCAAATGAGACGTATGTTTTATTTTGATTAATGGCACCTGTTTACAACAAGGTGTATGTTTGTGACTTTAAACATTATTTCATAATAATTTCAAACAAAGGGCAATTTCTAAGGGACCCGAACAGATGAGAAATTTCACAAAACTGTGCTGCAACAGAAACAGAATTTGATATGTTAGATGTTGTCCCGCCACATGAAAAGAGCTCAAAACCTTAATGTAGAGATGAATCAAATGGGGGAAAAAATACACAATAAGTTTGAATGACAGCAGCAGGAGAGGTTCAAATTATCAGATGATTCCCAGCACCGTGCCTCACATAAAACCACTAAAGTTGATTTGGACTTGTATTTTCCTCTCATACTGAGAGTTAATAACAATCACAAAGGAAGGCTAGACGCATCCTCATCCACAAACAGCAAAACTTCAAAAGTAAGATCCTGAGAGTCCCACGTATTACAAGCATTCTCAATGTACACAAGATCAGAATCTACAAAGGAAACTTCATTTACTCAATTAGATAGATAGGTTTCAGATTGTGTGCAAACTGGATGTAGTGTTTGTTTTGACTCTCCAGCCAACGAGGAGGACGAAGAGTATCAACGGAGCAAAAAAGTAAACGAAGAAGAGAGATAACGAGATGGCGGCGACAGAAATGTATACCCTCACTCTCTCGCTCCTTGATCAAACACGCTAATATCGATGCTAGTTATTAATTGACTTCGCAAACAGTTACCCAAGGAACCCTGTTGGTTCTCCATGATAAGCTCTATCTGTCAAAGACTGTTGATAGCCAGAAAACAAAAAGAAAGGGAGAAAAGATAAGAGAGATTTCTAAGAGCGACCTCAGAACTTTCTTTTGGTTTCCTTGGGTTTTTGTTTTAGTCTTTTTTGTGTAAGGTAGTAAAATTCTTCCTCTCCTTTCGTTCTTCAGTCTGTAGGAGCCTTCTAGCTTACAAAAAGAAAAGTAAGAGAAACAAAACACTTCCAAATATTGGTCTTTTATAACCAAGCAAACGTGAACATGTTTTACAAACCTTCCATTAAGCATATCACTGTATCGTGTCAAATTTTTAAAATAATATGTTCTACATCAAACTTTTAGTATGAAAAAGGGTCAAAATCCTACTATGGCTTTGAGATTGTAATTAAAGTGTAGGGGGAGATGATGGTTGAACTCTCCTCCACAACGTGCCATATGCTACATAATTGGCATGCAGCTGCCTTCAATGCTGAATTGTAAGTTAGTTAATTAACCAATAACATTCACATTTTCAGAAATGCTGTTTAGGTAATGACTATTTCAGATCATTGTGTTGGGGGGGAAATCAGCATCTGCATCTTTTGGATATTTTGGAACTTCAACTTTTACACAGCAAAAGAATCATTTCTTCCCTGCTAGCATTTGTGGGGAATATGGCAGCTTTTACACAGAGATCAAACACAACACTCCCCCTTTCTCCTTTGCCCCTCCACAGGTCCTCACCTCCTCTACTACTTTGCCATTTTCCTCTTACTGATTGAAAAAATCTAAAAGTGTCCAGTAAAACCGGGGTCTTTGCCCCTGTAGCCTGGCATTACCAAGAGTCCTATTATCCTTAGTGATAGCTCTGCGACACACATTCACAGACAACCTTACACACACACACACATACACGTGAACAATGGCGCATCGATCACACATCACCGCATTCTGACATTCTCAAGAAGCGCATGCACAATACACACACTCATGCACTGTCACAACAAAAACATTGATTTTTGCCCCCCTCCCTCTGCAGAAAAACACTGCCAATCTTCACCAGGCTGTAATTTTATGGTACAACAAAATGAAAGGGTAATTTTAGCAGGATAGTGAAGGAGAGGCACAATTGGAGATAAAGGGACAAAGTTTGGTGTCTGAAAGAACGGTGATGATGATCGCAGACGTGCGGCCAGAGAGAAAGGCCGCTTGACAAGGCTGACAGCCCCACGCCTCGCTACCCAGCTCAGCACAGAAAGACAGCAGCTAAAACACAGCAATTTAGATAGTTTACTGGCCATTGTCAAAACACTCGCACAATCTGTAGAGGGGTTTAACGGGTTTATAGTCACTCAGTATGACCTCCACCATCTTCTGCTCATTACTTTTTACTACTGGCTTTTTTTTTTTTTACAATACCTGTGCTGAGTATACAAAATGTTCCACACATTCTCGCTGAATTATTCTCCCTTGAATAATTCAGTAGATTTCATAAAAAAACAGGGACTTGAAATTTTTTAAAACTAATTCATTGCAAAAACCACAGAAGAAAAATAGTATCAGAAACTGTTCTATACCATATAAGTGTGCCCAGAAGAGTTAATTAAGATTGGTCTCTTCTGCCACTTCTTCCTCCCTTTGTCGTTCTTTTGGGGCCGGATGGTTTCAGTTTATTGTGCATCCCTCAGTTTGAAGGAAGCCCAGGATAGACAGATATTGGTAACTTCAAATGGAAGCTTTAGTCTGAGAAATGCAGAGTGGAAGGTGTCCAACAGTCTCTAGTTGTCCTTGGTAAAAAGGACAGAAAGCGTCTGTCCAATGATGAATACACGTAGGAATACCAGGAGGTTGCAGACAGTAAATCAGGTTTCCTCACTTTTGTATTTTGTTTGCTGTCATTTATTATTTCTTCTCAGTTGGGTAATTTTAGTCTTCATGATTTGCTGGGAATATGCATTTTTCCATAGTAATGAAGCAGTGATCACTTTTGGTTGTTTGTTTGTTTTTTTTTGCACTTGGAAAATAGCAGCCATCTGTTCTTGTGTTCTAATATCAAGAGATATGCGTCCATACAGTCTAACATACAAAAAGAAGTCTGCTTCTCCATTCATTGTTTCAGTCTACACTGGTCTAAATTAAACACGTCATGCTTTGAACCTTGATTTGGCTCAAATGTGTTTCCAGAGTTGACCAGAGTCGGTGTTTTAGGATAAGTAGTTCCTTCACTGAATTATAACCACTAAGCATTAAGGCTATGCCACCACCCTGTATAAAAGCCATGCAGCCTAGTTCATTCATTTCAACCAGGTAATTGAAACAGGTTGAATTTTTATTTCTGTTTTTAAGCTTTTCAGTAGTATTTATTTAGATTTCTTTAGAAAAGTAGCTAATGTCATGGTTTGTAATAAATGCAATATTTTTTTTATGATCACGTCTTTGGTTTTGTGAGGATTTATGGCAGCAGCTCAGGTGGTAAAGCGGGTCATCCGAAAAGCCAAAGGTTGGCGGTTTGAATCCAGTCAACTGCTGGTCAAGACACTTAACCCCCCTTGCCTCCAGTGTGGGCCATCACTGGTGTGTTCAATTATAAGTTGCTTTGGATAAAAGCATCTGCTAAATGATTGTATAGTATTTAATAAGTGACCTTTTGCTATTGTAATTTAATATTTTTTATGCTGCACAACTGAATAAATTGGAAAAAGTACAGACAATCGATCTATTACAGATGTTTTAGCTAGTTCCAATGTGAAGATTAATTGTTATGCTACACTACTTGTCTGAGTTAAGTTTATTTTGTCAATTATAAAACACCGTAGAAAAGACAGAGAAATGAACATTTGTGGGAAGGGTCAGAGTTAAGAGGTTGTAACCTTGAGTATTGATCAGGTTTTGCCATTTCCATGGCGACTGGAAGCCCCCCTCACTCTGACCTGCTAGAGTACATTAGACCTGAGATCCATAACTCCTGTTTGTTCTTTATTTCGCTCTCTCCCCCTCTCTTTCTCCCTCCTTCCTCTTCTTTCCTGTCTTACACACAAACTGTGACACACCTATACAAAGGTGCAAGCACACTCATCGATACACACATGCACACACACATATACACACAGATGTTCATCCAAGCACAGGAAGAAACTGAATTAAACCTTAAAAAACAATCTGAGCCTGCAGAGAGGACAATTCATCATGATCTCTGTGTGTCAGAGGTGTGTATGTGTGTGTGTGTGTGAGGGTGGGGTTATGGTAGGGTGTGGAGTTAGCGGGAGGGGGGGGGGCAACTGCAG
>JAVQJG010249614.1:0-10342 GCA_036024015.1 Craterocephalus amniculus | reverse complement strand
AGAGAGAGAGAGAGAGAGAAGAGAGAGAGAGAGATATCGCATCACACACAGACTCGGTACCTGAGGTAAGCCCGAACCTTGCAGGCTCGGAACCAGCTCTGAATTTTGGTGGCAGCTTGGGTTTCCTTCTGTCTGTTCTCCTCTGCTTGGCTGAAAGACAAACCCATGGTAAAAATAAATAAATAAATAAATAACACAATGGACTATAACCAATTAAATAGCCATATTGCACGATATAGCTTTGTAAATACCCAGAAAAACGTGCCTATTATAAACGTTTTTGCTAACTAGCCGAGAACCTAATAACGAAAGGAAATTAGATTTTTTTTTTAAATCTGGTAAAGTTATATTATTAAGAACCCAAAACCGCTCGGTGACGAGCAGAGCATTCCTCCTCGTATTTATGAAAGTTGAGCAAAAATCGACACGATAAACCTGTTTCTGTGGAAGTACTCCTGTCGGAACTCTTCTATTGCACTTTTTATATTCAGCAGGTCCGCCATGTCTACTCTACCGTGAGTTGACACAAGACTTGTTGTCTTGACGACCGAGCAGTCCTGGTGATGCGTTCGGGACTGTGGGGGAAAAGAGATTTGTTCTCACGGAAATTAGGCCTGCCGACCTACTTTGAGCTGATCTTAATAAAATAACCCAATGAAATATCTGACTTCTGTAGATTTTACATATAGTATGAAAATTTTACAGAGTATACAGTGTTTTTGTCGTTGTTTCCTGCCACTCAGTCAGGTCAAATAGCGCCTGATTAGTTCAAATTTGAGTGCCAGTAAGGAAGAGGGCTAACTTGTTATGATAAATAATATTACTTACGTTTATACACAGTTTTTCTAACGCATTTTGTGTTGTGTGTGTTCATTAAGTCCCCAACCTGTTTACTTGATTTATGTTTGCATTGTTTCTGGCATTTGTTGAAGCAATTAGAAAAATATAGTCTCCAACAAGTGATGACCATGATTTTAAAAAAAGAATAACTGGTATCTAATAATCTATAAAAGCATTTATTTCTGAAGCTCACGAAAGAAAGTCTGATCATTTCCAACTTAATTTACAATCTAATTTATTTAGATGCAAATTAATATTTTTGATATGCTAAGCCTCGTCAATAGCTATAATACCTTCTCTTGAAAAATAAAAAATCTGGGGGTGAAATTTTTTTTATTACTCTCCCCATAAAATATAATCCTTATTAAAACCAATACTGATATTTCAAAGAAACTCCCCTGAGTTTTCTTAACAAAAGATTTTATTTTTTTATTCCCTTTCTATTCCCTGTAGTAATAAATGATAAATTCCCAAACAAATATAAATCAAAATCACAGAAAAGACATTTTGAAAATGCTTCCTCTCTGGATGCAGATACTGAATGTGCGTATTGATCTTCCAGCTGCCTGACTTCTTCCATCCACCCCTCCATCTGTTTCCCCCTTTTCCTGACGTTATCACCCTTCATCATACAGTTATCAGTTTATGTCTCTCTGCTTTTCCTTCCCCTATTTCCCCTCATCTTCACTCCACTCCTCTTCAGTCATATTTCCCTGTCAAAATGATTACCTCAGCAGGGTGTTATGTGTGTGTTTGTGTGTACAGTTTTGTATCTGTGCGAGGAGAGATATCTGCTAAGCCATTGGTCAGAGGTATTTCTGTATTATAGATTACTCCTTGGAGACAGGAAAACGACAAATAGTGAAAGTGAATGAGTATGTGTCTGCCTCCACACTCTTTCATTCCGGCGTACCGGCATGTCTGCTTCATTGTAACCAAGGGAGTGAGCTTGTTTGAGGATCCTTTTCTGTCTGTGTCTTTCTCTGAGGCCAATTTGCCGTCTGAGGGCCAAAGGAGTGGTGAAGAGCAGTCGGCAGACGTCCTGGGTAGAGTTATGGCTGCAGGGTCGAACCCATGGTTGCTCAGCCCATCCATCGAAGGGCGGTAGGAGGGCGGCCACCCTGGTAATTACTGGAGAGTTGTTGTTGTGACAAGAGGGTATGAACAACGCTTGTGTGTGTGGGAGCGAGAGAGGGGAAGAAAGAGTTTTAGGGGGTGTGTTGTTTTTGACGAGGCTGTGAGGACGGCTGGAAGCTATCCGTCCTGCCAAAACACTGATTAGGTGTCACCAGGTGTGTATCGGTGAGAGAATGACACGAAAAGGAGAATGAGAGCACTTCATAAAAGGACATGCTGTTTACATTTTGTCCAATAATGCAGTTCTACCCACTCTGGCTAGCTGCTATCGCAACTTTCCCTCTTCCTCTGTCAGCTCTTGTTGCAAATATTTTCTTTGCTCACTGATGCAATAAGTCCTTATCCACAATTACTCATGAATACCCACTCTTTCCCTGTCTAACTCCGTCTCTCCATACGGGGCATGTCATTTAACATGCCTCCAGTCACCTCTCACAGTCAGGAAGCTCATCCAACGAGTCATTCTCCATGCCCATTGTTCCTAAATGAGGGCCATATGCGCTGTGGCCAGCACTGGTCATAAAGACGCACACACCAGTGAAAATACCAGCTTGTATGGGTGAGTGGAGGAGTGTGAGAGTCTCACACATTGCTCTGTGTTGAGTGTGCGTGTTTGAATCATTATTGTATGTGTCAGTGTATGAGTGATTATGCAAGTGTCTGTGTATGTGGGCCTGTCTGTGTGGTTTTTCAACATGTCTGTCTATGCATGCGAAGGTCCTGCAGCCACAGTTGGGTGCGGCGGAGGGAATGTGTGTTTCTCGGCAGGGCCAGTTTGGCCATTATTATTAAACATCTGTCCGCAGCACATTAATTCCCCCCAGTCTGACGCATCCTCTCTGCCCAGGGATCACTTAATTGAAATCCATAATGACTCTTTCTTCTTTTTTCTCCACACTGAGCAAAGTGAAGCAGGGAAATGTATTTAGATTAAAAGAATATTTGTACTGGCTACTATTTAATCATTCTTTTATGCAGTGGCGTACTCTTTAAGTCGATGAATCAAGTAACAAGAATAAATGTTTTATCTTGATATTGAAAATAACCAAAAGAGATTATAGGGACATTTAGAAGTTAGATTTAAGTATTTGTGTGTTGTGTTGTGTCTTTAAAGGCTTTGGAAAAGCTACAAAATAAAGATAAGGTTTTTTAAACTTTCATAAAACGTGCATAATGTCTAAACCAGTCTAACTCTGAAATTGTACCTATATTCTTGCAGCTTTTTATCAAATGTTTTGTCACAGAAAAAAATATCACAGCTGTTTCTGTTGCACTTTCATCGGTTAAATCTGATGAGCCCAAACTCCTCATTGCAAAGACATTTGAGTAAAAGCATTCTCTCAAGTCATATCTGAAATTAAGCTTTGATCTTTGACATCTAATCTACAATTTAGACAATTTTCTATTTATACTTTATAGCTAATCAAAATAAAAGGATATGTGGCATTTATGTGATTAAAATAGCTAAAATAGCACCGGTATTGCAATATTTAACAAATATATTTCAAAATCGCATGTTCATATAGACCTGAGTGGTGAATCAGTGTTTGTTTCTAAAAGCTCATTAATCACATAAACTGTTTTCATCGTTTTTTATTATTATTATATAATATTTTTCTAAATTTTCCAATCGTTTTTCCGCATAATATAAATAATGCTTTGTCCCCCCAAATGGTAAAAGTCTCTCCAGTTAGAGCTGAATGTAAAATACTGGAAGTTGTCCCTGGTATTCTTAGAAAAACCATGCAAATTGCTTCTTCATACCTTCTGCCTTGAGCTACTGTTACTTTTTACAGTGGCAATGCTTTTAAACCAATTTTAAGCCTTTTATACTTACTTCTCCATCCAACCCTCCCCACCCCCTTCCACATTTCCTCATTCCTAATATCATACTAATGGATAAAAACTATGATTCTGCTGGTAAAGGAGAAATATCATACCTTTATTATCTCACGTACACCCGGAGAGGGAGATGGCGGGAGAGTAATGAATTGAGCATTGTGTAAAATAGTTTAATGCAGGGGTGGTTCATCATTATTTGTGGCGGATTGCATGCAGACAGGGGTGATCCATTAGTGTGGTCGTTTCCATCTGTGTATTTGTGTCTCGGTGTGTGTGTGTGCTGTAGTGTGCGTCCCACCCAGAAGGACATTCGCTGCTGCCGGCCCCACTGTCACAATGAGAGATTCATCACCACACATACACGCACATACACACACACACACATGCGCAGGCTACAGTACACATGTGGCATTATTGTTCCATCATTACTCCTCTCATTTTGCTTTTCAACAATTTGTCATTTTGCTGTCTGTCTCCAAATACACACACAGACAAACAAACACACAGACTTGTCTGGCAGCAAGTTTTCTTTGTAGACATTTGTGCACAATTTAGGGGGAAACAACAAGGAGAAGAGAGATATTAAGAAGCTTTTTTTAAAAACTTTATTATGGTATTTGGGCTCCAACTAGAGTTTTAAAGTAAAAAAAAAAACAGTGCCAGAAAAACAGAAAGATTTACGTTTATGTAGAAATGTTTCACCTCTTCACCGATTGGTGTTAAAAATTTGATAATATAATAATATGATAATATGATAATTCACTCTCTGTTCCAGGATCACCTTAGTAAGTTACCAGATAATTGTCCACAGATAAAAAATAAAAATATTGTAGTGTAATGATAAAGACACTAAATTTGTAAAACGAGATATGGTTTGCTTTTGCTATTGTTCTTATATATGCAGTGTATAAATGTATGCAAACTTACACTTTTTTTCCTTTTTCCTTTTTTCCTTCTGAAATTTCCAAATCTATTTACTATTAACCTTTTGTATTTTTAATACTTTACCAAGAAAAGTGACAGATCTATAGAAAGTATTGAGTTACATGAGGCTCCAACTATTTATTTATACATTTTAAAAGTGGCCATTTTCACTTTTATGAAAGTTTCACATAATATTAAATAGAGATATGTTGTAATTTTTCATGTAAATAGGTAGCCTTTTATTTACATTTATCCATAATAAGCTGTTGTGTAATGTTGCTGAACTTAATTTCTAATAAAGTAAAGAATCAATTATTCTTTTCTACTTCAAGTGATTGTGTTTTATTGAGAGAAAAGTTTACTATTTTCACAGTTAAGCTGTTTGTCATTGCCACTGTGCTACAAATCTAGCCGAATGACACACAATCTTTTTTTTTGTTTGCAGCTCAATGTTCCCTCAAATGTAAAATGTGCTAAATTAAAGTACATTTTAACATTGCATTTAAAAAATATATATTTCAGATGTCGGACCAGCTGCAGCTCTGTTGCTATAGCATAGTACTTATGTTTGCATGAATGAGTTAATGATCACATCACATGAAAAAAAAAGAATTATTGAATGTAATTGAGTTCAATTTGAAGAGGATTTTTGGTAGCATCTATGTTTATTCTTCAAAATATTTGTTATAGAATGAATCGTACAAAAACATAAAATCATCATAACAAGTGTCCAGGTAGAGTGGCATGGGAAAAGATGCTTGTTGTTACATGATTGCCACATCTGATGACTATTTCTTCACTTTACGTTCGTGCCCACAATCACATTCTCCTTTCAGAAATAAAAGCCTTAGTAGTTTAATGGAATGTGGATTTTTTTCTTTTGTCTTTCTGAGGGACTCCATATTGGAGAGGGAAAATAAATCATCCAGTCTGTACTCTGATCGTGGCAGGGTGTAGTCTTGCATCTCACAACTCTCCATCTCTGTGGCACTTCAACACTTACACTTCACTTGTTCCTTTCATCTGCCCTATACTCGTTCGCTTCTCCGTTCTTCTCTGGTTTTGGTTTATGTGTGATTGGCATTGCTTATTGGCCTTGTCTTTCTCTGCTGTCTTTTTTTTAAAGAATTTGTTACACATGATAATCTCTCACTGTTTTCTTTTTCTTTTACATCACCTTCTTACTCTGTATTTGTTTTTCTCTTGGTTTATCTTTCTGCTTGAGCTGTTCATATTTCTAAATAGACCTGTCTCGCACATCCATTAGTTAAAGTACAAAGGACATATTTTGTTACATGTAAAAGAAATAACTGGGCTAAAGAGAGCAGATGTAAACAATCACATGAACTCTGCAAATCCACAATTCCAGTTTCGAGATTACACAATTGATAAGAACATCCTGACAAGAAATTTTTCAAGCTCTTAGAATTTGCAGATTGTGTAGTCTTGTTTCACAGTTTTTTAAATGCAACTGTGGAACGAAATGCAGAGTTGCTTTAAGTTAACTCTGGACTAACAGATATTCTTTTGACTCTGTGTCAAATGTATCAAACCTTTTGCGTTATTGTGTGCGCACTGAACTACTGTCACTACAGTCTATTTCTCATTGCTCCAAGCTAATTGGTTGGACCACGATAGAAACAGGTTGGAAAGGTGGCCAGACTTGACAGTAAGTGTGTGAGCGAGTGTGTCAGATGTCCTCTGGCATGCCTCAGAGAGCTAATCATAACCACACTGCAGAGATTAATGAAGTCAAGAGCAATCAGCCCTGACACAAAAACAGGGACACACGTGCACATACACTCACTCATATGCACACACAAGAACATATAGTGATTCTGGACCTTGTTTAGCTGGAGTAGTGACATGTGGAGAGACTTAATGATTAATTGAATCTCTTCTTGTAAGAACATCTGTACCTACATATGTTCCTCAAAGCTCTTTTTTGCATGCTTGCTCAACTAAAGCTAAGCTGCACTTTTTCTTCTTTCATTGATTTCACATGGTAAAGAGAGTGGAGATTAATTCTATAATACAGATGTGAGGTTGGACAAATTTCTGATGAAATAAAAAAGCAGAACATATATCTGTCATTAAACATTTAGAGGGAAATCTCCCTTGCATTGAATGCATTAAACACAATGGCTCTCTTGTACAGAAATGAAAATGGATGTGATATCAATGCACTGTTGGCTTTCAGCATTCATTAGAAACGTTTGTTTTGCAAAGCCTGGAAAAAAATGGAACATGAGGAATTTATCAGTAACTTTATGGTGCTATAATTAGTCAAAGATCAACAATATGTGCATAATTGTAAAAGAAAGGTATGACCACAGTAAACACAGCAAATAATTCACATCTACAAGATGTTCTGATTGCCCCAGTAGCCTTGACAGACTGGCTTTCTCTTGGTGTTTGTTCATCATTCATAATTTGTTCATTGTGGGACATTAGGTAAGCATTCCTTTCATCTCCAACATGTCCAAAGACAAAGCAAGTAGGAAAACATACGGTTCAGAAGTAAGGTACAACATTCTTAAGTACTTTCTGTTTGCTGGGCTGGATCTCCTTTCAGTGCAAGAACTGCAGTAAGGCTATTGAACGCAACAAAGGTAAAAATTCAGTTCAAATAGCCAGTAGTTTCCCAGCCAGCCATGCAAACCTCCTCCCATTAGTATTAAGTCTAGGCTGCAGGCAGTTGGTTATGGCAATGGACTAGCTAGGGGCGCACCTGCCTTTGGGCCAAGAGATTCCCTAGACACTGAATCTCCCCGCGCCCAATTACACACTTTTTAGGGGTTGGCCATGAGTCTTGCCTTGGGGACTCCAAGAACACCGCCACCATCTGCAGATCCTGCTCCCAGTTGTCATGCACAAGATGACATCATCTACGTTGGCTAAAAATAACTTTTAGATCTATTTTTTCCTCAGACATTTCCTATTTGTTACAGAAACTATAGAGATTTACAACAATATTCAAGCTTAGAGTTTTCCCAGCAACATGAGCCAGTCTAAACTGTTGAAGGGAAACCACTGTATGAGACCGATGAGAGTACTAATTTTCAGCTGTCAGAAGAATGATATGCCGGGCACCTTTACCTCCTAACCCACATAAAACCAAGCTGCCACCCAAAAGGATGTTAGACACTTAAATCTTCTTAAATTATTTTTGTGACTGCTGAGTTCGGAAATAAATACACAGACAAGGGCAGCACCAGCTTAAGAGGGCATTAAATTCCTTTGTTTCAAAGCAGTGAGTATCAACTGCTCATAAAGACCTTGACCTTCGGCTCATAAGGGCCTCTGTGCTTGATCCATGTACTACGGGGGCCTGCGATCCCATTTATATGGCTTCAGTTATGTGCTGCTGCCGTGTGTTCACATGTGACAGTGTTCTTATACAGTATGTGTATGCAGGCATGCTCCGCAGCAGTCAGTTTCAGTTTGTACAAATTGCTGATGTGTGCACACAACCTGCAAATAAAAGAGGGCCGAAACCATCATGGCTTCACTCACTGGTTTGTGAACTTTAGTTCTCAAGGCTTGACTTCACTTCAGTGTCATCCAATTCTTGATCTTCTGAGAGCAGGAAATTACAGGGATTAGATTGGTTTATAAAGCTGAACAGAAAACCTGACAGAAATACGCTTATTTGATGGCTAATTATTGTTTTAGCATGAGAAGTAAGTAAAGTTTTAACTGACATGGAAAAAATTTCACACTTTGGTTTTCTCTCTTTGTTTTCTTTTCTTTTTTTCTTTTTATTTTTTTTGCCTTTTTACAAATTGGTTAACCACTGGAACCAGAGATGAGCTGAAGTTGACTCCAGGTGGCCATAGATGGTATTGTATGTTGTAGCAATTGACAGGGGTTGACTAAAATTTGTTTGTCTTTACACCGTTAATATGTCATAACACTGAAAGTGATGAAAAGGTATCATGTTATCGTTACGGCCTTTTGTATCTGTAGCATTCCTTATCATTTTTCCAGGCCCCCAAACCACATGAAGCACTTTTTTGAGGGCCTGGAAATGCCCCAAAACTCACCAGATAATTTCCCAAAGAAATGTGTAAAGTTTCGTATTTTGGGGTTTTCTGACATGTTCTGGCGAAATTAAGTCTACATCAACATTGATTTTGGCAGCCCTGTCACTCCACCTCATCAGGCTTAATTAAATTTAATTCATACATTCGACTTGCTTGGGAGGTTTAACAAATTTATTTTGGAGCTTTGGCCTACACCCAATGGAAAGTCGACCATTTTTCTTCAAATTTACTATTTTGGCTAATTGCAGACATCATAGTCTCTTCAATATCAGTCAGTATGTTCTAAACTGAAATTTGTGACCAAAATTAAAGTCAGTTGGTGTGGCTGTAATGATTCACTATGAAACACAAAATTAGTGTAAATCCCACATAAAACAAGATATCTGCACCAAATTGCAGATATTTGATGCTAATCTTATCCTCAACACATCTACATGTCAGTACTTACACTACACAATAGCATCCTGGCAACAGGACATCAGGTTTACTCAAAGGCCCATTTCTCTTACAATTTTGAAACACCCAAGTTCAAATTCACTCACATAGCACTAAACAAGGTGATGATGTTTTCTGTTGAAATTGTTGATGTACGTTGCAGGACATGGAAGTGGGGAATGGCGAATTTTAGTGTGACACTGTTAAGTCATAAAGCCTTATGAATCGCTCCGATGTCATCCAATCACCATCAAACTTTAAAGTTTAATGGGGATCCAACCCTGAACAAATTTACATGACCGCTCCCACCCAGTGTGGAAAACCCCTGGACAAGTAAGTGTACAGGCCAGAGCCAGTGTGCTATAGGGTGGTCGCCAGGGGACACAGTCACTGTATAGGCCGAAGCAGTGGCCAAGATACGAGGGCCTACACCACTGCTTGCAGCTTTACTGGTCATTGCACTTATGCATTTGCTGGTCACTCAATGCTTGCTTACAGCAAGCAAAAGGCAGTGAGAAGCTGATGGTTGCTGGTGACCAACCAATAACATGCACCAACACACTTGTGTTTGTTGATCATCAACCGTGTCCAAGAACCTTTGACTGAGTTTGGCCTCTTGGCCATTGAACCCACTGATAGATCTGTTTTTCTGCTTCCATTCACTGATTGCTAAGTTAATACAAATTGTTACTGTAAAGTCTGCCCTATAAATGTAAAAGTGAAATATTATGAGTAATATTAGACACACTCTCAGGCTATCATCTAAGTACTTAAGCCTTTAAACTGAATAGCATATAATCAACTACAAAGGGCTTTAAAAAACACTAATTTAAATCAGTTTGCCATCATTCTACCACATTACTGCATTTAAGCTAATGCAGCTTTATCTACTCTTGTATAAATACAGCCTCATTCATCACAGACCCAATTTAACACACAAATCACCAGATATCAGTTCTGACCACAGGTGACTGGCCTGGCCAAATAGCCTTTCATTATGTTTCTGTGTGTGTGTGTGTGTGTGTGTGTGTGTGTGTGTGTGTGTGTGTGTGTGTGTGTGTGTGTGTGTGTGTGTGTGTGTGTGTGTGTGTGTGTGTGTGTGTGTGTGTGTGTGTGTG
>JAVQJG010249604.1:0-21335 GCA_036024015.1 Craterocephalus amniculus | reverse complement strand
AGGAGATGCTCCTCTGGCTCAGAGAGGATGGAGACGGTCAGCAGCAGCATCCGGCTGTGATCTGAGCAGCGATGGATCCAGGCTGTCATCATGTCTGCAGCAGCTTCTGAGCCCAGCATGGGGACGTTGGTTGCAACCAGTGCTGATTCGGCTTCTTGTAGTCCATCTCCTCCCACCAGTCTGCCCAGTCTCCTCTGACATGAGCAGCTGGGAGTTTTCTCTCCTTCAGACCATCCTCTGGAACCTGGACATGGTTGTGTGAGAAAATCCCAGGATTCAGCATTTTCTGCACCCGGTCACTTAAATCTTCTTTCTCCCTCATTCTGATGCTCAGGTTGAACTTCATCATGTCGTCTTCACCATGTTTACATGTATAAATATCTTAAGTTGCTGCCATGTGATTGGCTGATCAGATAGGATCAATACATGACAGCAAATTAAAATAAACTTATTCTGAAAGATCTATAATTGGAAAGACAACTGGGATGGCTGAGAAAATGTTATCAGATGAATCTGTTCAAAGGAGGATTTTACAACCGAGAGGTGTCCTTTGACCCACGTTAACAGATCCGCAGGTCTACAGATAGATAAGATCAAAGCATTCATTCATTTATGTTTGTAGGAAGATTAACGGCTGTAAAATCAAGAACCCACCATGGATTCCAGTCTGACTCAAGTTCAATGACTTTGTTTCCTGTTTCAAAAACTCAAGCTGCTTCTGCTTTCACTTTAAGGTTGTGTAATGAAAGGGGAAGCGCATTCAGCTGATTCCTGCATGCTGCTGATGAAGGCATGACACATCTCAGAGCATCTGAGCAGCAAATCTCACCTTCGGCTTCAGCTTCACATCAAAATGTCCCAGTTCTGGATGTTCCTGCTGGCCTTGGCCTTCAGCGCCGCCCGCTGGCCCTGTGCAGCTGATGTTGGAGATTTCACCCCGTGTCTGCAGTTCTTCTACAGATCTTGGCCTCCCAAAGGTCTGACAGGGACCCCGATCTGCCAGCGCTTCTACAACCAGTACCGCTTTGCCACCTTGTACAGCCGATACCGCCGCTCGCCGTGGTTCTCAGCGTATCTGTACACGGTACCACAAGGGAAGAGGCCATCCGCTTCCTGGAAGTTTGAGCCACAGGTGAGTGCAGCGTTTTTACAGCTAAAAAGTATTATTTAACACGAGTATGTTCACTTTCTTACCTCAGAGTATTTCTCTCTTTTTATAGAAACAGATGATTTAGTTTAGCAAAAGTTTCTATGATAATCTGCAGAAAATAAAAACAAAAGAGAGGAAACTAGTTCCAAAAAAGCAGAACCGAGCTGAGTTCATGCTTGGTCAGCATTGCATGGTGTTACCTTTAAATGTGAACACTGTGGGTGGGTTCTCATGGCCGGTGGGCACAATCTATTGCTTTTAATGATCAGAAACTCCATGTTCAACATGATGATGCCTGATGCCTTTATCATTTTTATTGCTCTCAGGAAAAAATCCAACACCACACGATACTGTAAAAAAGAAAATGAAATGTCAGAAAGTGCTGATGAGGGACGTTGTAGAAGGAGGAAGTGAAAGTTTAGAAGGTTGTTTGTTTCCTTGCCAGGAAATTTGTTTGGGAAATTCTTTAAATCATGAACAAATAAGTGACATGAGCTCAAATCTTTCAGATAGAAATCTGCAGCCTCTTTCTTCTTGACATAAAGTAAATTAATTCTCTTCAAAATGATTAAATTGTATTCTAGAGTTAAAGATGCAGAGCAGAATGACTTGAGCACGTTGTGCATGCTCTCATGGGTGTGCAAGGGAATGCACAACATGCAAAAAGCATCAAAGTTCTTACATATTAAAAGCAATGTATTCACATTACAAATAAATCTAAGCATTCACGTGCCAACGTATATAAGAGTTAACTAAGAACAGACCTGACCCTCTGAATCTGAACTGAATGTAGGAATAAATCCACTAATGGAAATAACATCTGGTTTCAATCCCTGTGTCCCCTGGGGGCCTCCGTAGTCTTCAGAACATGGTGTTCTGGAAGAAACTCTTTCTCCTGAGAAGCTTTGAAATTTCTGTTTCAGTTTTTCTGAACTTTATGATACATATGGTTTCTGAGCCCTTTGGCATCACTTTATGGTTAAAACCTGACTCAAAGCCCTGTTGTACACAACCTGGAACATGTCTTCTGCCCCCTGGTGGATACCAGGGGAACTACGGTACAGTCATTTTGACATGATAAACAACAAATATAGCTAAATAAATAAATGAGTAAAAATTATTAATTATTTTTTTACATTTTGTTAAAGGGGCACATTATAACTTCAGATTTAAAAAAAACGTTTATTCAATTTTTTTCTTGGGTCAGGCCTTAAAGGGTTAAAGGTCAGCAGGACATATAATACAGGTTTGGGAGATGGGAATTTATTTAGGGATCAGAATAAATGTTTGTAGAACATTTAACACTAATATAAATAAATAGTTGTCCAAAATGCATGTACATAAATAAACATTTATGTGATGTCATGTAATTAATGGGGTTAAAATAATTACAACAATTGCATATTTGGTTTTCTTAATTAGTAGTGAAACTTATTTGTCAATTGGTGTAAAAAGTGGAAAAAAATTATCTTTAATGTTTTTCAGGAGTTTTTAGCAGATGAATGTTTGTTTCTCTGACCTGAAAGTGACCAATAAGGGTTCAATGACTTTATGATGTGATCCTCCATCTTTTTCTTTTGTTTAGAAGAGCTGATGATTTATTAGATCCTTATAACTTCTAATATTTCAGACTTTGGGTTCATCAGTGGAAGCAAGTTGGAAAGTTTCATGTGCATGTTGTCTGATATTACTTTAAGAAAGTTTTTTTTAAAAAACAAATTAAATATCTATGGTAAAAGAGGCTTTTCAAGTCTTGAACCACTATAAAGTTAGTTTGGAATCAGCCTTACACCCTGCTTTCTGTCTCCGGCTCATGAACAGTTGGCCAACCCAGGAGCTGATGGCAACATGATTCCCTTCCCGCCGGGCCCCCTGGACCAGAACGTGGTGGAAAGCCAGGCGGTGGACCCGGACTACATCAACTCCACCTACTCTCGCGGCCACCTGAACCCCAGCCTTCACCATCACACCCGCGAGTCCCGCTCCTCCACCTTCACCCTCACAAACGTGGTTCCTCAGAAGGCGGGGTCCAACGACGGGCCCTGGGAGATCCTGGAGCAGACCGTCAACAGGAGCTTAGCGGCCTACTGCCGCGGAGACGCCTACGTGGTGACCGGCATCATGCCGTACGCCGGCGGCCAGCCCTGGCTCAGGGACCATCGGGTGGCCGTGCCAGAGTACATGTGGTCCGCCTACTGCTGCCCGAGCTACAACCAGAGTCTGCCCGAAGAACTCAAACTCCAGTTTCCAACATTCGCCGCCATCGGACGCAACGACCGAAACAGCACTGAGGAGATCGTTCCGGTCGACCAGACGGCCAAGAAGAAGTTCCGGGGTTACGACGTGAGACAGATGCCGCTGGAGACGCTGGAGATGCACCTGAAGGCCAGACTGGGCTCCGTGGTCAGCGTGTTTTATGAGCAGTGCACCGGATCAGACTGAGTTACATGCAGGACTGCTCAGTTTGTCTCCACTTTCTGCAGAAAAACATCCATGTTGTCTGCTCCTGCGTGGATAAAGCAAGGCTTCTCATCAGACACAGCTTGCTAAGTTGAACTGAAACTCCACCGTCCAGCAGCTGCTCTCTGCAGCTCTGGGAAAACACCGACTTTTGCTCATTTGTTTATTTATTTGTTCATGTGTAACCACGAAACGCCTTAGCTGCTACCAAGACAGACACCTGCCTTCCTGGGGATCCACGCATATAAAACAACAGTATAAAGTTTTTCATCTTTAGAAAACAAATACAACAAACCCTCAAGAACCCCAACCATTACACCACCGTACACCTAGAGGATTATAAATATAATAAATAAAAGATTTTAAAAAATTAACCATTGAGTTCTGATCATATTAGATGTGATCACATGTAACATGTTCAGTTATTAAAGATTGTAAAACAAATGGTCTCTTTTTTTAATAGATTTTTTGCAGCTTATTGGCATCGGAAACAGATTTATATCCTTCTGAAGGCTCCAGCATCTACAAGATTTTGATCTTTTCACATTTCTTTTCCCCTGCAGCTTCCGTGGTCGTAGTAACGTTTCCCCTCTGAGCTGGGTGTTCGGAGCCGCTAAAATCCACGCAGGAATGAAGCGTTTTCATGTGAGTAATGTTTGAAAAGCGAAAAAAGTCACATGTTAGGATGCACCTGATGTCTCACTTAAAAAGCAGCAAGTTGGCAGAAAAGAGAAGGAATCAAATGTTTGATCAGGATGAATACATTGTTTGGAGTATTTAGAAGTATGAAGTAGTCAGGAAGGCTGGGGTCCACTTTAACAAGAAGTGTATTATAGGACAGTATATAAGGGTTAAAGAATAAGAACATGTTCACAGAGTGTTTAGTTTTTACAAATAAAATTTGTTCCTGCTGTAAAATTATGTTTTTGCTGCCAAGCATGATAAAAAGTATAAGTAGGCCTATGTGATAAAACACAGTTGTCTTTATGCTGTAAGTATGTTCAGAAAGGTAACGTTGCACCCCTAGTTCATAATGATCTGTCTGCTCACGGATTCGTAAAGACTAATATGGGCACTCAGCATGCAGTAAGAAGGTAAAATGAGGATGTGGTGGGATAATTCATTAATTTCATTATTTGGGTTAGGTTGGATTTAAACGGGTAGAAATGTGTGCAAACGTGTCCGGAAGCCAACCTGCGTGTTTCTGGACGGAATTTTGTTTTTAGAGTTAAAGGAAACAGCCACAGTCTGCTTGTTATTCAGCTTTGGTACTAGAAGATACAGCCAGGTAAACAGATTTTTATTGTTTCGTTTAATTTATCATTTCATTCCTCATTGGGGACATTTATTCGGTTTAGAGAAGTGTGAACCTGCTTTGAGCTGAGAGGGAAACATGCAGACTCCGTCAGACACGGGAGAAGAGTTTGTGATTTACAGTCTGAGCTTCTATAACCAGCTGAGACCATCAGGTGGAGTCCTTGTGCAGCACATGCAGCTGGTTGGTTTCTGCTCGCCTGCAGATGGTGAAACATTAAATATAACATATTGTGTGATCAGCAAAGTTAAATGTATGATTTCCATTTTCCCCTGCACCTTAATGACCCAGTTCTGCTGTAAATGCAACTTGCTGTTTTTTATCAACTGGTGGAAAAAGTCATACCAAATAATTATTCTTGTTCCTCCAGATGACATTACGACCCTCTATGATTACAAATTTGCTTAAATAGATCAATAAAGACGACATTCAATACAAATATTAACCTAATTTATTTCTCTTTTTTGTTCAGGGTTACTTATTTTACTGGATTCCTGCCAACTTTAGCGATCAGCCTCGGCATCTCCAGAGGTCACTCACCAAAGTACGCAACCTTTTTTCTCTACTGAATGGACCCTTTCCATGTAGCACGGCATGCTAAGCCTCACAGCAGCCTGCAATGCACCTCTAGGTGCTGCTCTACATCAACACCACGTTCTTGATCAGATTGTAGCTTTTATACAACATCATCTAACCCAAGGGCTCCGCTGGATTCACCGGGGGTCCCCAAGCCTTTAAGATTCAGAGCTATGGTGATTAATGTCCACACACTGTACCTATGGTAGAAATAAAGTAAGGCTACATTGTGTTAATTTAACATTAATCATCCAGAATGCATTATATTTGGAGAGAATCTCACTTTTCAAAGCCTAAAACCTGCATAGTTTCAGCAGGTGGAGCAGGGGTCTCTGCTTTTTATGAAAGGGTCCTCCAGGATGGGAACCACGGCTCTAACCGACCACCTGAATTTGTTTTCCAAGATGTTTACGATTCCATGAAGTGAAAAAGTCATAAAACACCAGAAGTGACATAGAATGCTGCATTACATGCTGCAAGTTCTTCTCTTTATTATTGAATGAAAGTGTTTTTGCAGCAGTGATAAAAAGCCTTAATAGATCTTACTGACTTGGTTTTCTACAAATCCCGCTTTGCTTATCTCAGCCACTTCAGCTGCAATAATCAGTTCCTAAAACCTAAAAGTTTTATTCCCGTGTGCGCTGTCTGCACCCCTGCCTGGCAACAAAACAATCTAAACCCGCCCCAGCAGACAGTAAAGAAATATTTACGTTGCCCCTCACAGTGAAGTCGATGCATTTATGAAAGAAATGGATGAACCAGAGACGACTCAGGACATGTTTGAACTCATTCTGGATTTATTGCAAGATGTTTTAAAAGCACATCTAAAAACTCACAACAGAAGGTTTAAGTAGATGAAGAGCGCACCAACAGCTCAGTGAGCCTGATGCATCATTGGAGAGAAGAGCTTGTCCCACACCTCCACCTTCAAAATGGCCCTGCCCATGGGGGACATGGTGGCCTTGATGTCCAGGCTGCTGCCTTCGAAGGTGAGCCCGCTGCCTTTGCCTTCCTCGCGCACGAAACCCTGCTGCTCCTTGTTGTAGTACATCTCATCGTACAGGCTCTTGTTGCACTCCTTGTCCAGGCTGTAGATCCCCAGACCCAGCCAGTTCTTGTACATGTTGTAGTCGTAGGGCACAGAGAACATGATGGCCAGCTTCTGCTTGGCGCAGTTGCTCTGCCTCTCGAACAGCTCGTACGTCATCACGCCCACTGCTCCCGTGGCTTTGACGCTGGTCTTCCCAAAGTTGCAGATTTCAGTCTTCAGAGGGCGCACGGTGGGCTGGGGGGGGCTGTGGCAGCTGCCGCTCTCCAGGTGAACCCTAAGGTAAAGGGAAATTGAGAAGGTCATGCTGCTCTTTGTCGCTGTTCTACCTCCCACTGAAGGAGTTTCCAGTTTGCACTTACTTGGGGTTAATCAGGCAGTAGTTGTTGGTGAGGTTGGTGATCTCGATGGTGACGTTTCTCCTGGTTTTCAGGCTTGCAGCCAGAGCTTCTGCTGATTCGCTCATCCTGTCGTTTCACACGTCTACCTGCAGATCAAACAGCTGTTAATGAAAATCCACCTACGTCTGAGTAAAACACAGCAGCGCACCTTTCCTGATCGCAGGTGAAATGCTCGGGCAGCGCCAGAACAGTCTTTAGGTCGTTGGAGAATGTGACTCCACCCTCCGCCTGTCACTCCCCGTCGCTGCGTCCCGTCATCACCTGGGCTACGACTGCAGCAGCATGAGCCTGAGGGCGTAGCCTGCAATAACACAAGCCTTATTTTTCTGCCGATCTGCGATCCAGTCCGGTGAGCTTCCACTGGCACAGCCTCATTCCTGACAAGCACCACACCTTCCGTCCCACAGTCTCATTCCTCCTGTTTCTCTGTCTGAGCTGGGAAACAAACTTTTAGTGCAGCCCGACCTCTCTGAAACTCACCATTAACAGAAAAAACCCATTTCATGCTGCCAGCAGCGGAAAAATGCCGGGATGCTGTTGCTGATGCTGTTTTACTTTAACTGATGGGAAAATGAGAATGCAAATGGTATTTCAGATAAAAAGCCAAACTAGATCATTTTTTAATGTGTGTTTAACACACTGCTGCCACACTCCTCTGTAACGCTTCGGATTGTCGTGTTTTATCAGAACCAGACTGAAAATCAGCAGCAGGTCAGCATGAAGCAGTGTGCGACAGAAAACTGAGCTGTTTGGGGTTCAGGAAGTCTGGAGGAATAAGTCTGCTTGTCTATGAAGGTTCAGGCAGCAAAGTTAAACTTTTTGTCCCGTCTGATAAAACCACTTCTTGTGTTATTCGTTGTCTGAAAGCCAGTTAAGTGACTTTTACGACGAGGTCTGACCTGTTAGGATCCTGCTTCTGTGGAATGAGCAGCATGGGTAAATGTGTGACGGTCTGAGCTGAAGATCCTCTGCAGAATCCTCCAGTCACAGCCTGAGAGTTTAGAGGTTTCTGTGGGAAAGATCCGTCACCTGATCCATCAGGAAACTCTGAACAAGACTGAAAACCAACTACGGATATTTGGGACATTTATGGGAGAGTTATCCTGCACAAATGCACGGTCCTTCCAAGTCAAACCTGCTCTTTCAGTGAGGTAAAATACAGCACCAGCTGTAATTACAGGAAGAAAAATCAACCAAACATAAATTTCCTCACTTTTTGTGTTGAGTTTCTATAAATATATCAGCGGTGGAAGCGGCACCTCGAACTAAAGCAGGGGTCTGCAGCCTTCACAATCCAAAGAGCCAACCGGCGCTCGGTGGAGGGTCGGGGCTATTCCAGCATTTAGAGCGGCAATGCTACATTTGGAAAAAAGAGACAATCACTACGATATGAAATTTGTCATTTTTGAAGAACCACAATTTTATTTGTCTAGTTTTATGTCTTAAAAGAAAGAAAACAAAACTTTGCAAAAAGATGATGTAGGTGTAGATATTGGTGCAAACTGTTTCATTTTTCTTTGAAAAAAATTCAGTTTCCAAAGTAATGACAAAAAGTAGATTAAGAATATTATTGGTACTTTTAGCTTCATGTTGTGGAATTCAGTGCAGCTGGAAAAACTGCTGAAAGCTGCATTTGTGAACACATACGAGTTACTTGGTTCTTATCATTTTTAGCCTCTTATATGGAGCTAGTGAGGCTCCGGAGCCGCAGGCTGCTGGCCCCCAACTATAAAGGTTAAAGAAAGATCAGAGACAAGCTGTTGGTTTGTATTTTATTTATTTCAAGCACCGGTAGTAACAGGAGTGCCTCAGCATTTATTTCATTTGTTTCATTCATCTCCAACATGAACATCGGCTCATCTGCCCATCCTGTCATACACCTCCAGTTTGATGATGGCTTTGCCCTCATCGGACATGCAGGCCCTCACCTCCAGCACCCGGCCCTCGTACGCCACCCCAGACCCGTCGGCCTTGTGCCGCACAAAGTTGGTGAAATCCTTGCTGTTGTACATGAGCTCGTACAGCTTCCCGTCGCAGGCCCTCGTGTGCTCGAAGATGCCCACGCCCAGCCAGTTCTTGTAGAAGTTGTAGTCGAAGGGCACGGAGAACATGACGGCCATCAGCTCGTTGCAGTGGCGCTGCTTCATGTTGAACAGCTCGTAGGTCAGCACGCCCACCGAGCCCGTTGCCGTGTTGTCGTCCTTGATGAAAGAGCACACTTCGGTTTTAGTGGAGCGCACGGTGGGCTGCGGGGGGTTGAAGGTGAAGCCGCTCTCCAGGTGAACCCTGAAAGAAGGAAGTAGAGTTCATCTAATAAACCCGACAACAATAGAATAAGCTTCATATGTCTGATGATTTTATTAGATATAAAACTGATGATGGACGTGAATTTTACCCACATGCCCTAATTTAAAGCGACTTTTTCGACACAAAATGAGCAGATGCCACAATATGTCAATAAAGAGAGGCAGAAAACTCTGAATTTGACCAAATCTAGCTGCAAAACAATCAATAAATCAAATCAAATTTCATCAAATTTCCTTCCATCTGTTGATCTGTGCCATAGACAGGAATTTTTTTTTGTTCCACTCAACATGATCAAGGAACTCAACAATATTTCATAAAACAGTCAGATGTTAGGAGGTTGGAAGGGTTGGAGAATGACAACACACACCCCTCTACTAAGTGGGTTTAAAACATTTAAAACTAAGCCCCCAGATGCTGTAATAACATATAATTTCAGATTATCAGCTGCCTGGTTGTGTCCATCCATGGATGGATCCTTCCATGTTCCTCTGTGAGACCTTGCTGCAAAGTGACACAAACTACCCAAAAACTGGCAGAGAATAATCAAAAAGAAACAAAATATCAACAAAAAATGATTTCTAAAAACACAGAAAAGAAGTGGAACACACAAAAACTAATGAGAGGAAACACAATTTTACCATAAGATGAATGCAAAACAACCGCAGGCAGACTTACCAGTTTGTCATTATTTTCTTATTATCAACAAATAATCATTATTTTCAGTCAGAATTTAAAATGTTCCATTTCTTTGGTGCAAAAGTGCAAAAACCTAAAACACTGATGTGTTTTATTTGCTTATCATCACACATATTTCATGCAGGTGGGCTAAAACATGTTCCAGGCTGCCTCAGGCACATCTGGCAGTTTCTTACTTTGGGTTGACCAGACAGAAGTTGTTGCTGACGTTGGTGATCTCTATGGTGCAGTTGCGGTTGGTGGTGAGGGTGACGGAGTGGGCTTCTGCAGTCTCAGGCATGGTGGCGGCTGCTGGGGAAAGAAAAGAGACGACAACAGTGAAAAGTCCGTAAAACTAAGAACCTTTCCAGAAGAATTGTCCCAGCTTTAGTCAAGACCGCTGAAACATGTTGAAATCTGTGTGCTTACTTCAGGTAGAGTAGCAGGCAGGATGGCAGAGAGTCGTCTGAAAACAGGTTTGGAGCCGAGGGTGAAGTCACGCCTGCTCGGTCACGCCTCACACATGAGCTGCTGGGCGTCTGTCATCCACTCCCACTGTGCAGTCACACTGGTTTAACACAGAAACAGCAATAACATGCTATACTAAGTACAGCGTATTCTTTTTTATGTCTCTTTTAGTGTTTTGATGCATCTGGATGTCAGCAGTGTCGAGCAGGTTCATGTTCCGCATTGAACAGTTCACATTTCAGCTCAGCAGACGAGGTGTCTGATGTGCACGCTGGCTGCTGCTTTGCTCTGCTGGAACAATACCTGCAGCTCAACCTCTGGAGCCACAACCCCTGAGATTAGAAACATTGGTGATCCCAGATGGATCCTCCTGTAGGATCCTCTAAATAGGAGTCTTAAAGACTGCCAGAATATTTCTAAATAAAAAGGATTAATGTGGATTTGTGCATTAATGTGGCAAATAAAATCATTTTTATTTGTAAATACGTTTGAACTCCTTCATGCACGACTCTGGTTGTCAGTGCATGTAGATGAGTCACCAGTGTCCACTACAATGTACAAGTGTGGCCTCCTCACTGACGCATATACTAGAAATCCGTTTTTAGAAGGTCTTCTCCTCCGTAGTGTAACAGAGGGACGAACCACTCCCAGAAACGGTAAACGACCACATTGAGTCATGCAGGGAGAAACCGTTTTCTTTTATTCATGGCGAGCTTAGCAGTGTTGAAACGGTGTCATGAATCATGAGCCCACTTTGACTCATCGCAGCTTCCCTTCGGTCAGGGTGTGCATCTTTTTGTCTTTACCTTCTTGTGAGAGTGCAGCCTGTCCAAGCATGCATCTGAGAGGAAGTCACCGGTTCACCTGTCCAACAAACTTATTCACACAGTCCTTCTGTAATAAAACACAAATTAAGAATACATAAAATGGCATTAAACTGAAGCAAAATCTAAAAAAATAATCTAAAGCAACAACAGAAATACGTGTATCCTCAAAGAAGGCTCCATATGACAAGTGAAATAGACAAAATCCCACAAAGTAGCGCAATAATACGCAAGTGAGTTCAAAATGCAAATGGATGGAAAATATTTACAAAACATAATGATGATAAACAGAATTACCCCAGAAAGACAAGCTGTGGTCAAATAATGTGCACATAGAAGAAAAGCAATTTATCAAAAAGAAAACAAAAATACATTGAAGTATATCGAGACATGAAATTACCCAAAATAAACATTATAAGACCTCAAAATCACCAGAAAAAAAACCCTAAACTCAACGAATTTGAGAAAAGCTGCTTGAAAGAAAAGTCCAGATATGATGTTTTTTATGTGTAAATGCAAATAACTGGGAGCAGAAAATATAAATCTGTGATGTAGCTAAAATAATGTACAAACCTTATTAAAATGTAAAAAGCCTATTAAGCTAAAAATCTAATCTTTCTTCGATTAATTGATCTTCAATTATTTTGTTTGTTGGATCATGTGCAGCTGTCCCTTATTACCTGATTAGTTTATGCTGAAATTGTTTTATTTAATCTTTATGCAGCCTTTTACAATAACGTCACCAGCTGCTTCTGACGGCTGGTTTATAACAACTTCAGCGCCATCATGTGGTCAAAAGATAGGTTTTATAAAAACTTTTCTGGTTTGTGTAAAACATCATGATTCAGTAAAAGCAGTGAGATGAAAATACATTTCAAACATCTGATCTTACACTTCCTAATATCTTCTGCTCCAGTCCTGTCTCATTTCACAGCAGTGCAAAAATCCCTGGAAACTCATTCAATTGTGTACTGTCGTATTGGATTGTATGTTTTTGTATGAATGTTGACATTACTGTTTAACAACCTGCTCAGGGACTACAGATGAATACTAGCTTTGGCTAACCCTGGCTCATTTACATGCTGCTTGATTTTATTAACTGATGAATTAATTAATGTGCATTGTCCCTGATAATTACATTAAATTAAACTGATTCTGCTGTGACGTGGTTGCCTTTGGAACTTGGATCAATACTTTTCACTTTGTACCTGCTTCTTTTAGGTAATTTATTAAGTGTCTTTCATTTCTATGCAGATGACACTCAGATCTACGTCTCTAGCCATGTGAAACCAATCAGTTTGGTTGATTTCAAAGACGTCTTAAGCACTGGATGAGTCTGAAATAAGTTCAGACAAGACCCAGGTTGAAAAACTCAGGACAATTGTCTAGCTATGTCTAGCTATGGCATTTCGTAAATTACTTCCATCCCCAACTTCTTCAGTTCCCATGGTAACACTGTGGTACCAGATGGGCGGAACAAGACAAATATGTTGACTTGAAACAACAGATTATGGGGCATAATGGAGTTTGGTGACTTGCCCAAGGACACTTTGAATCCTATAACTTTGACCTAAGACAATTTTTTATTGTGGACAAACTATTTTGCTGGACAAGTTAAGATCATCCACATCTGAGGAATTTCAGCTTTCCATGTTCACCATGTGAAGGTACTAAAGGTTAACTAAATATATGTGATGTGATTGAAACGAGCAAGTTATTTTCCTTTTAAAAAACTGAACCCGACATCTTTGTATTAAATTGATACTGTAGAAAGAACTGTTCAAAATTAGATGAATGGAGGAAAATGTTCAGTGTGTTGAATTCCACCTGACCACAGCATCCTTTCTTAAGTTGTCCTCTGAACTGGAAGGCAGCAGGCTCAAAGACGGCGCCCCTGACATGTTCACACTCATTTGTCCTCTAAAAAGCAGAAATCAGAGGGATTTTCTTTATAAGTGAACATACATTAACTTTTCTTTTATTTTTATGTCCTTTTTTTACCACAAGATGGCGCTGAAATGCAACAAATGGCAGAAACCATGCAGCCGACTCGTCTGAGACAGGTCCAGCTTATCCCTGAGGAAGTAAGGTTGGGCTTCAAATGTGTTTAAAAGAGGTCATATCCAAAATATTACCAATGATGCAAAACAGACATCAGATAGGATGAATGAGGAGAATCTCATCAGTAACGGTTAATCAGTAGTTTAATTTCTTTTCCACAGTTTTACATTATTCAGAGTAATAACCAGAAGCTGTCATCTGATGCAACTCTGACAGGATTTAGAAGTTTTTAATAAATCGAGTATCAGCGCCTGGTGGGCGGACACAGAAACAGAGTAACCAGCATTTCCATAGATGCCTTTACTTACAGATGAATGCCAACACACCTCAAGACCGTTTCCTGTGGACTGACCAGGAGAAATCAATGTATGGCTTAAAAGTCAAAATAAGTATACAGCCATAATCAAGAGCCATAAAAAGTGTGGTATGTGGTACATTACATTATGTCAGATTATGTACATTACATTATTCTGCTCTGCAGCATAGAAATAAAAAAGCATGAGTAAAAAGGCATGTGCACACATTTAACTTCACAGAAAATGTCTGCTTTTACTAAGTACACAACTAAATATATAAAGATAAAATGACATTAAGTTTGACTTAAACTGTAGAAAAATAGTATCGGAGAAGAATAGAAAAGTGGCCAGACAAGCAAAAACACTGGTAAAGCTTAACATTATCTATTTGTCATGTTCTCTATAAAAAGACAAACTCATGTTCCTTCTGTCTAACAACCTTATTCATCAGTTAGGAAAAGGAGAATAACTTTAACTCTATAAAGCCGAAGATACAAAATGAAGGGACATTTTGCATCACTTTATGGTAAAAACCCTCTAATATACAATATTGTCATCTGGTCCCTGATGGCTCCCAGGAGCCAGAGGACGAAGAAAAAGATTGATCGTATTGAGATCAGAAGACAAAATTATCATTCTTTAAGGTCACAGATAATTTAAAATCTTTTTCAAAGCAAATTTCTCCAGCACAGTGTGCAGAATATGTAGCTGATGGTTGAAATTCCTGACTGGGAAAAACCTTCAGTAAGACAAACAGCTGCAGTGGACATCCATTAGAGGAAAACTGCAAAAGCTCATCTTTCCTTTCGCTTCTGGGAATAGGTGGGATATTATGTCATGTCTGGGTCACTTATAAGTTCAATGATCCCTGGCTCAGACCAGAAACATCTGCTAAGTCCCATCACTGGAACATTTATTTCCCCTCAAATCCGGCAAATACTACTTCTTATCAATCATTTTGCACATGAATGGAAGTTTTTTCTTTTCTCTTTAACCCTTTTCTTTTATCTTTCATTCATGACATCATCATAAATTAACAGCAATCATTCAGATCATCGTCAGCTTTGGTTTTTTAAAGCGTTTGGAAAAGTAAGAAACTCTGTTCCGGGAAAGAGTGGCAGCATTAGTGGTTCAGAGTGAAATCATTTCTGAGGGAACAAGGCTCCAGCAGTGATGGACGGCAGGCCCGTCTTTTCCTCCATCCACTTGTTGTAATTAGTAACTCTGGCGTAAACACCAGGCCGCTGCACGGCCGCACAGCCGTCGCCCCAGCTGATAACCCCGAACAGGAAGAACCTGTGGCCGACCTGGCATACCAGCGGTCCCCCCGAGTCGCCCTGCACAGACACAGCAGCATTAAAGGAGATCTGATTCGCTTGTGCAGAGCTGAAGTCGTGATCAGGCATGTTGACATACCTCGCAGGCATCCCGGCTCCAGTCGGGACGACCGGCACAAAACATGTTGTCAGTGATCATATTTCCATAATAATCTTTCTGGCGGCACACATTATCAGCGATGAGGTTCACCTGAGCCTCTCGGAGGTACTGAGACATGTGCCACAGAGCTGCAGGGGAGACCAACGCTTCAGTTAGTAAAAACACTTAGGTTGAGAGGATTCAGGCTACAATCAAGTGAAATGACCTGTCCATGCAGTAAGATAGTTACACCTTCTAAGATTTCCTGAAATAGGAAAAAGTACGTAAAACGTAAAACTCTCACGGTCTAAAGTCGGGAAAAACGACTTTAGACCGTGAGAAACATCAACAAGTTGTTAAACATTCATTTCAAGTACCTTCTTAGTGAAACAAATCTCAATTTAAGGCCCAATCTCAGTCCCTTCCCCACCATTGTGCCAACCCTTGGAAGAAGAACAGGCTTGTGGATTATCTGTGGGACTGAAGGGGTAAGGGGAACGGCTAAGGGGTAAGGAGTGGATACCAGCGGAGGGTTAGGGGAAAAGAAGCCTGGGCAGACTGATTTTGAGATATTATTTACTTCTTAAGGGACTTGAAATTAACTTTTTATATCTTGTTTTAAGATGTTTCTCACTTGTCTAAAGTTTAGATTTTTTTTCATATCTAGGGAAATCTGTGTGAGTTGGTTTGGTGAGCTGCTGAGACAACGTTGTATCTCTAACAGCATCTCATTGAGATAAAATAACTTCATATGTATGTACATTAACCAATTTTAACACTCAGTTACTAAGAAATAAAATACTTGTCTTCAGAAGAAGACTAATAATCTTACACAGTCTGACTCTCAAGACAAGATCATAAGACTTTTTGGCTGAAATGGAAGATTGTAAACGTTGAGCGGTTTTTGGCAGTGTATGTCTGCTGCTGCTTCATCACCATGCAGATCTACTTCACCGTGTTTCTCTTTCCCAAATCCGGCGATTTGGCAGGTGATGCCCGGCAGGAGTCTCTGCTGAGGCGGCGGCAGGCAGACGGTTTTCACCGAGCTGCTCTCCTCTGCACATTTTCCACCGATGGCCTTCAGCTTCAGCAGGGCTGCAAAACAGTAGCAAGGATCGCTGATTAAAGCTCTAGCTATGACATGAAAGAGACTTAGTAAATATTAACTTTCACAATAACTAAATAAGCAAGAGAGAGATGTTTCCTCTTTACAAATAAATAAAAATACAAATAAATGTTTTTACCATATAGTTGAGAGAAAAGTTAATAATGAATTAATGACAGTGAAATGATCTAACTTTTAATAATAATAAACTGCTTCACATCCAGTTTAAAGGCTGCCAAGATAGCCTTCTACCAAAACAAGATCCAGAATGCTCCTAACATGGGAGGATGAATACACAGAGAAATGAGGAAATGTCCACAAATGTAAATTTAACATAACTTTATGTTCTGAAAAGTTACTCTAATTATCCGGTAAAATACTGGGCTTTCAGTTCCACATTGATGGGATTTTATGTTTTGTAATTTTATAGATCCATTATGATTTGTAAACGATAATTTGCATGTAAATAAGGCTAAATAACTTTAAAACTGCACTTATTTGTTTTCTAAAAGGATAATTCATAAATATAAACATCTCAGCAATGTACTGAAACAAATGTAAAAAGAGGAATTTTTGTTAGTTTTAGGATATCGTGCTGCTTTTTTTACTGAACTGGCCCAGATTTAATGACAGAGCCATGCAGTGAAGTCTGAGCAGATTCTTTAGTTTGTGGCTGTTTCAGTGGAAGGTGATGTAAGCTTTAGTTAAGATGTGTTTGCACCGATGTCATTGTTAAAGTTTCCCTCGCTGTTGTCGAAGCCGTCATGGATGGAGATTTCCTCCACCCTGAAAGTTTGCTCCACAGCTGGGTCGCTCTCATTCAGGGCGTTTTTTCCCAGGACGACGGAGAAACGTCGCGGCTTATTATGAGATCTGAAGTTGAAGAAGAAAACATTGCACCATAAGTTTGGTCTCTCATCTCAGCACCTGCTGTGGTTCCAGTAAATGATCTCACTTCCTACCCATCGGGGAAGCAGTGGGCGGCTGTGAGGACCCAGCAGGTGGAGATCAGGCTGCCCCCGCAGCGGAAAACCTTCTCCTTGGATTTGCTACGCCAGAATATGGCCGCGACCCACGGGTGGGATTCCACAGTGGCAACTGTTCCGCCCACAATCTTCATCTGCTTTCTCCTGGTGGGCTGACCACATGTCAGCGCTGCAGCTGCAGGATTACACCATGTTCAACACGGAGTCTGAGAAAAACTGGGTTTAACACTAAACAAGCAGTACGCACTCACCTGGCTGATGCTCAGCAGGTGCAGGGGAAGGTGCAGCTGCAACTACAAGATTAAGAAGTGTTTTAACACACGTTGAAACACACACCTGTAATCAGATTAAACTTACTTTATTAATTATAAACTACAACTTTATTTAACCAGAACATGTACACATTTATGCCTCTTCCAGTGACCATGGAAACTATTCCCACCACTTGTAAATGAAAAATATTCACAAAGAATCTCATAATCTTGAGATCAAAAGTCATAATAAAGAAATCAAATCACATTATCTTATGAAAAATTCCTATTTAAGAGCTAAAGGTGCTTTAAAAAATCATGAAAAAGTAATTTTGTTATTGAAAGTCATAAGACAAAAAGTGACAAAAAGTCTGAAATATAAAAGATTAGTATTTCTAAATCTGAGATTTAAAAAACACGAGTATGAGATGAAATGTAATTCTATTTTTAAGCCATAATTATGACATATACCATTTAATCTTAAATAGTCTTTAAAGATGATGGATATTAGTGGAGAAAAAGCAGAGAAAATGATAACTTGTATTTCACAATGATGATTTTTTTAATTTCCAAAGTTATCACTTTTTTATTTCTTATAATTCTAACTTTAAATATCAATATTATGACTTCCAATCTCTTAATTCTGAGATCATTTTTCAAGCTTTTTAATTTACGTAGCAGAATTGAACTTCCATGAATAGCAGATATTTTCTTGTTCCAGACAGAAAAGGCTCACCAGGCTGCAGACCACAGTGTTGGATCTGACAGTACTCCCACTCCAGCTGCTGGTTCTTCCAGACCAAACACCACGGCCGGCGTCTGTAGTGAAGATTTCTGTAAGAAAACAACGTCATCCATCACGCTGCTGCTTTTCAGCACATTGGACTTGAAAGGAAACAGAGGAAGCAGACTGAAGAAAGTTTATAATGTTTTAGACCCTGAAAACAAATTTCATTACCATGTAGTTCGATGCTTTGAAACAAAACTGGGATTTTACTTCCTGTAAAATCAAATCAAATCCTACAAAGGGAACAAATAACCGGTAGCCTCATGATGTTATCTGAGTTTGACCAGAGAGGTCTGACAGGAATGAGGAACAGAGCCCTGGGCTTTGCTGGAGCTTGGTGAGGCCTTCATGTCCACATCTGGCCAGATGAAAATGAAAAATACTTTTTACACTGCAGGAGGGAAACTGGGTTTATTTTGTTTTTTTCCAGCAGTACCAGTCCTTGTAACGGTCAACCACAACATCTTACTAGACCGGCTGAAAACCTGGGACTGTCTGACACTGCAGTTAACTAGTTCCCCAAGGCTCCATGCTGGGGCCACTGCTGTTCAACATCTACACGTCCCCACAAACAATAAAAAACAACAAAATATGTCAGCATATCCGGACTCATGTGGACTTCAGAAGTCACATTCAGTCAGCCTGATCACCTATGGTCCTGTGAGGAGAGGACGGTTTCTCCAGCGTGGACCTGAGTGGATTCTACCTGCAGTAGTTGTGCCTTCCTGAGCGGATGTCTGAGGACAGGTAGCGCTGCCTGGTGTCTGAATCCCACATCTCACACGTCCGTCCGCCGACCGACTGCGACGCCTTTCCTCGGTAGTGCAGCCCGATGCCATCGTAGCACTCGGCACTCTTCGCTGTGGAGTAATGGGACATCAGAGGCTCTAAAAAGCTAAAAATGTCAATGAAATCTGGGCTGGAGAGGAGCTTCTCACCTTGTTCGCAGCGTCTTCCATCAAAGCCTTCGAGACATTGACAAAACAGGTGATCACCAGTGATCAAGGACGGGACGGAGGTGCCTCCGTTCAGGCAGATCCCATCTACGGTGAAAGGATTCCTGTCACTCAGCGCTCGTTATGCAGCGTCCTGATCATGCTGAGCTGCTTACCTCCACCATCAGAGGAGAAAACAGAATCGTCTGGTTTGTGTTTCCAAAGCTGCTGAAATGTGTTGAAATAAACTGATGAGCAAAAACATCCAGAGTTTCGGATCAGGAAAGATAAAAAGCATCTTACTGCCTCGGCTGCAGACAGGGCCGCCAGCGTGAAAAGGAAAACATCCAAACTTCGCATGTTGCTTCTCTGCTGAGGTTTGATCCAAACAGACTTTGCACGAGCTTGTTTGGGCGCCTCCTCGGGGATTATTCTGTTTTCCTGCTCTGTGCTGAGAGGAGGGGAGCTCTGATTGGCTAACAGCTGCTTAACAGCTGGCCCACTGCATGAAGAAATAGCTGCATGCAGCTGAATGAGTCATGGTTAATCACTATAAATTCAAAGAAAACATTAAAACTTTTCTGGTATGCCAGATAAATGGCCTGCAGATGCTGAATATTACAGCTTTCGAGTAAATAATTCTGCCTTTTATCGCTGAGAAATACATACTGTAAGTATTTATTCACTGTAGCATATCCAAAATATTTATGTAAAATAATAATAATAGATATAAAATAGGATTCAACATATATGTGGCACTAGAAGAAGATGAGCTCATTCAGTAAATAAAAAGGTAATGACTTTTAAAGAAGGGATAAAATGTCTTTTCTTTTGTAGGTAAACCATTTTAACCAGAGTTCCCCGTGTGTTTGAGCTTATTTTTGATTTACCTTCACGCCCGACTGGCCTGCTGGTGGGAACAGTAAAACGAAGAGATGTGTTGTTTATCTGGTTGTAAATGATGTGATGGCAGCTTTGTGTACATGTCTGAGTGTGTTTGTGTATGTGTTTCTGTTTCCATGGTGATGACCTGTCTTATTCTGACAGAGGAAATATTTGCTGAGTCATCAAAGTTTGGGACCATGTTTTTTCGTTAACAGAGGTGGTGCAGGACATGTACGGTAAACTGGCATCTGTTTGCTGACAGAATGAAACACGTTTATCTCAACATCTTTAGTAAAGGAGCCGTGCTTTAACTGTTGTGTGACGATGTTGTTTGTGCTCTTTTTTTTTTTTTGTTATTTATGATGTGTGATGGCTCTTTTTACTTTTATGCTTTTAGGCACTTTGAGTTTGCCCGGCCTGAAAGGTGCTTTATAAATAAAATGGATTTGACCTGTGTTGAGCCTTTTGATGAGCATTGAGAAGAGAAAACACCAGCGGACTTAAGGTTTGGAGTTTTATGTGAATATTGGTCTAAAACAGAATAATGAGCCGTGATGTAACTTTGTCCATATGTGTGTCTGTGCACACACACTTACATGAATGTGAGCATATGCATGCAGTGTATGAGTTAAGGTGCAGACCGTGACTGACATACAACATTTCCTGCAGCAATCCTTCCCAGAGCCCAGACTTCAGCGTTATCACAGCAGTGTGGGATCAACGGGTCAGAGAACAGAACAAAGCGGGGAAAACATTCAGCTTCAGCCACAGGATGTCAGTGTTGCTCATTGTTTCCCGTCCTGACTACACCTGAAGTGTCATGATGGCCCATCCACTGTCCACTTCATGGCCTCGTTCTGATGTTCTGTTAAATAAAATAAAATTTGATATGATTTAAGGACATTTTTAAATCCATGAAGTCCGTGCATTGTTGCTTATTTAATTTAATATAATCTAATTTAATTTAATTTAACTTAATTTAATTTAATTGATCAAAATGACATACCTAACTTAAAAACTTCAAACTAAACATGAAGGATGGTCCACCAGGTGGAAACTGCATAAAATGTGAGAGCAAATATGTACATTATCATCCCGGAAGTTTGGATCCTGCTCAGCTGATGCTGCCTTCACGAACTGTCGGATTTATTATACATCCTTTAGACAATAATGACACTTTAAGGTTTTTTCTTTGGTTCGTTATTCTTTTGTTGTAGCAAGCTTTTAATTAATATGAATAGAAAAAAATCATTAATATGAAAAAAAATTTTTATTAAATGAATAAGAATAATCACATTGACTTAAAAAATACTCTTACTTCATCGGTTTTACACACACATATATGTGTGTGTGTGTGTGTGTGTGTGTGTGTGTGTGTGTGTGTGTGTG
>JAVQJG010249583.1:0-21729 GCA_036024015.1 Craterocephalus amniculus | reverse complement strand
CAGTTGGTGTATATATGTATGTTACAATCTGAATTGCACTGCTAAAAAGCACTTCTGGATGGATGCAAACTGCATTTCGTTGCTCTGTACTGCAGGTGCAATGACAATAAAGTTGAATTCTATTCTATTCTATTCAGAGAAAAGCATGTCACAGCCTCTTTGTTTTGTTGTGGAGGCAGAATTAGTTTTCCATGTGTAACTAAAGCAAATCTCCCGGCTGACACGTAGGGCAGGGAGAGCTCCGTTCGTTTGATTATCTGTTGTGTTTGGAATAGAATAAAATAAACCTTCAACCTGATTGAAAGTGCAGATGTTACAGCGTTAGAAACCGCAGATAAAATAAATAATATTTAGCAACGAACATCCAGAAGAGCCTCCAATTAAAGATGAATTTTATACTCTGTTGAAGTTGGATTATGTCCACAAGGGGGCAGAGTTTTACTAAGTCTTGTTTTCCATTCTTTCTTTTTTTCTTTTAGTTTTTTTCTTTCAGTTTTAGAGTTGAAGACCTTTTCTTAACTACAGAAAAAATAACCAACAAGCTCCAAAGTCCCATTTTAATCGGACACATTACAAGAATGCATAAAATAACTGTGATAAGAACGACAGAAAAAAAGATTTCAAAAACATACTAGATAAACAAATAGATCAAAAAGACTGCGTTATTATAGATTACACAACTGCGTGATGTAAACTGCATCCAGTGTGGATTTAATGATATTTCCCCTCCTGCAAAGCAGTTAATGTACAAATAATACCCATCCTTACCGCTGTTGGCCCTAATCACAGAAACCAGCAGGTATCTTCAGTTTTTACAATTTTCTCCCTGTCTCTGAGAATATTAAAGATGATGAGATGCCTTCATTTCCCAGTTATACCACTAAAACCAGCCACATACTGTTCAGTAATGCTTCCGTTCCTCATTAAAGGGCAACAACTTTACAATTTTCTTTTTAAAGATACATTTATTTCTCCTCCCAGCTGTGGTTCAGATCTCAGCTGATCTTTTATTCTTTGATTTTCACTGATTAAACACATTGGTGTTGGAGCTATTGTATGAAGTCTTCAAAATAGTATTTTTTTAAACTAACTCAAATTCCAGATAAAATAAAGGAAATGGTGCAGAAAAAAAATCAGAAAATGTTCAGTTAATTGCCACCAGCTGTCAGGCCCAGTCGGTCCGGCATGGAGCTGAATAAAAAGCAGAGAGTGAGATAAGGAAGGCTGAGCTGCCTCTGGTTAATAGAGGCTTTTCTCTTAATCAGGAGTGACCTCTCCAGGTGGTAATATTTGAGGTCGGAAGGGGTCGAGAATTAAATGAGCAGGTGTGAAAAACTCAAAAACTCTTCTTCGGAGACACGTTAAACTCTTTAGCTTAAATGAGCTGTGATGGTGTGAGCCCACAGGGACTGGAGTTTGGGTTTTGGGGAGATATAAATGATGTATTTTCACCAATTTACACTCTGAGCCCAAAGACAGAATATAAACAGCACCGACTGCAAACATGCCAACAATGTTAGACCGTGGTAAACAGGTCTGAGAGCATCTGTAGACATAAAAAACAAAAATAAGTTTAATAGTTTGTCCTGTTATAGTTACGAAAAGCAAATTAAAGATTGGATCAGAACATAAGTGCCTCTTTGATTTAGTTTAGTCATCTGAGACGGATCACATGACCCAGACGTCTAAAATCTATGAATGTGATATTTCCTTACTTTGTCTCACATGTTCACTTTCAATGCTTCTTTTATCTGTATCTATACGTCGACTCATGGTGGTATTTTTCCTCATCCGGGTTATGTCGGAGCTTCCCCGCATTAACAAATCTCTTCCACCACAACATTGCACATGGTCAGAACTATGTCCACATCCGCCACTTGGAATAAATTAAATGTAAAAGAAAAAGATTTTATGTAATGTTATGATTATGCAGCTGAATTATAATGCACTGTTGGTTTGAACTGGCTTTTCCAAAGTTCCCGGTGTTACCTGAAACTAAATAATGACTGTTGTCATGGGCACCAGAGATATTTTTTCCTTTTAATCGTTTAACCCAATTTTACTCCGCAGAGCAAGTGGTCCGGTCACTTAGCTCAGTGGTGGAAAAGCAGAAAGCGAGTGCTAGCAACACCCTTTGGTAAAAAATAGGTGACTTCCCATTTATTTTAACATCTTTGGCGAGTGTTTGAGCTCTGATCCAGGCCAACTTGGATTCAAACAAAACACAAAAGACCCAAAGATGATCAAGAGAAGATCAGTGGTAAGAGGCATAAACGGCTAACAGCAGTGCTAGCCAAGCGCTAACCTCTGGCTAAGGAACATTAAGCCTATGTGGAAGTGCCAAAAGCTGCAGTTCCCCCCTCCTCCACTAGGTGCTGCTGCAAACAGAGCAATTTCCCATAGACTCCCATGTTAAAAAGACCAACTTTACAGAATTAAAAAAAACATTTTAGCTATAAAGGTCAGGTTTCGTTAACCTTCATGACAACTGTGGGAGGAGGGAAAAACATTCTGACTCTTTTGTTTAGATGTTATTTAAACCTAAAATTAGTTGTGTGTCCTTTTGATTGACAGGTGTCAGATATCTGGGAAAACAAGGCACAGAGTAGCACACTTGCGGGTTTTAGCAAACAGCGCTTCTTATCTTTAGCCCGCCTTACTTCATTAGCTGGTCAGCTCCCGTTAGCTCCGGGTTAGCTTTGTTAGCACATAGCTCAGAGTTTGATGGGTGTCAATCATTCCTCCCCACGCTCACAGCCCCCCTCTCAGCTGCTTTTCAGCTCCTCAGAAACCCCCGGGTCACTTGATTTTAAGTTTTCGCCCATTTATTTTACAATCTATGGTATGAGCCAAAGTTTGAGCTGCCATGATTCAACAAGCAAATGCTGCTAAGAGACAAACACCTTGACTGTGGGGAACTACTTGTAGCACAAATCACCAATAAATTATTTGGCCTTCATAAAACTGGACAACTAATTTAACTTTAATTAACTTTAACTTTAAGTATATCATTCTCATCAAGATAATACCAAGAGTGTGCAAAGCAGGAATCAGAGCTGTGTCTACTTTGAAGAACCTAGAATATAAGATATATTTTCATTTGTTTCACACTTTTTTGTCAAGTATATAATTCCACATGTGTTAATTCATAGTTTTGGTGCCTTTAGTGTGAATCTACAATTTTAAAAGTCATGAAAAGAAAGGAAACTCATTGAATGAGAAGGTGTGTCCAAACTTTTGGTCTGTACTGTACATATATATTAAGATATATAAAAAAACCCTGATATAAGTCAGAGTTTTAAAGTAATAATTATTGGATCAAAATGTATAATCATGATTTTTTTCTGATAATTAGTAATTATGCATTTTAATCCTTAATCGTTATTTTGACTTTTTATCTCCCTATAACGAATTTTATCTCATAATAGTTATGAGGCTCTTTGAAATTCTTTATTTCCAGTGACAGAAATGGGCTTCCATACAAACAACTTACCATCGCTTTCAGCACAAAGAAAGCATTTTTAGGCTCTGGGACATTTCGTAAGAGAGACATGTGCTGCAACAAGCCCCCGGTCCCACAATCACACTTTCTCTGGCTTCTTGGAGGGGCCGTGGTCTCTGTTTGTGAGGCCGTTAGTGAACCAAACCCCCCCCTGAACACTGGGAGAGTGCTGCACGGTGATTACAGATTATAGATGCAACGCGGAAAAGCACTGGGATTTAAAATTTGCTCGGACAAGTTGGAGACAAAAATTACCAGGATTCCCGTTAATAGTTGCGATCGTAACATCCTGAAGTCCAGCAGAGGCTGGGCGGCTCTTTCACACCAGTTGGGTGGATTGGTTTAGTCCCATATATCACATTATAGGAGCTTTCAGCGGGATTTATCAGACACAAGGACAGATGAATAAAAGTGAGATTGGGGGCTTAGCACGGCTCCAGAATCACGAAATTAGCTCTGTTTGAGCCAGCCGGTTACCATGGTAACTCATCTGTAGCTTGCTTTACTTCTTATAATACTTTTTTTTTAAAAGTATGATTTCTTTAGCAGTGGTTGGTGGAAACGTGCACTGACTCAAAAGGCCACATACACTAAGAGGTGGAAACATGGAATCTGAAATAATCTGACTGATGAACAATTTCTTTTCTCTTTAATTCAGTCTCATGACAGAAAGGGACGAATGATGATTCAAATTCCTATTTTCCCTCAGGTCAAAGCACACACAAGCTAAACAGCTGCTTCTAATATCATATCCAGCACTGACTCTATGAAAAAAACAAACTCAGGTATTTGTACTTTTAGTCCATCCCAGTTTCTTTCACAGCTTTGACTTTATGTTGCTTTCACGGTTTTTCTTCTTCACTTTCAAGCAGCTCAGTTTCTCATCAAGGACATTTGTAAAATGGAGAAAGAAATATTCCTTATCAAGGTGGAGACAGACCCTGAGCTGTTCAAACAATAATCCCATTTAATATTATAGGCATTACAGGTTGAATGTGGAGCATTTTTATTCCAAAATATATCTCCACAAGACCTTTAGAGGAGTGCAGCATGAACTTCCCGCATTTCCTTAAAAGATTATATTCAGCATGAAAATATGAATATATACATTTTGATGGGTTCGACAGTGGTGCTCAGTTTACGTTAGGGATGTTCTGATACCAATGTTTTCTGTCCGATACCGATACCTGTGGCATAGTCTGCCGAATGTATTATTCAAATAAATTATTTACACTGTGGATGTGGTTTTTACTCTTTCATTTGTCAAGCATAGGTTAAATAGGGCCTTATAAAATATGTTTTATGTTTTCACAAATTCCATTTAATTTTTTCCCAAATTCCATTTTAATTTTTGATAATTCTGTTATCGCCATTATATATTCCGGGGAATCCCATTTATTTCTAGCGTTTACTACTAAAAACTGTGTTTCTACTTTAAATGACACATTATTAAATTATTAACTTTAATTGAAGTGACAAACAAGACATTTTCTTAAAAAATTAACAATACATAATTATGAAATCATCATTGTAATGATAAATATCCTGTTTAGATACTGAAATAAAGTAATACAGTTAAAATAAAGTAACTCAATATATTGCAAGTAATATGCAATTTATTGCACGTTTACTCAAGACACTGTTAAGAAGCCCACATAGACTAAAATTTGTTTATTTCTCAATATTGTAGTTGTCAGATGTAGCTGGCAGCCTTGATTTCGTGGACATCAAAGCACCTAATTAAATGATCAAAGTTACTATGTTGCTGCAAATAGCTGACTTAACGCTATTGCTAACTGTTAGCACAAAATTGAGTTACCTGCATCCGCGGCTACCAACAAAATTAAAAAACAAAACAATGGTGACGCAAAATTCCTTTCAGTGTGTGACGAGGCAGGTCAGGATTGAATTATGGTTTTGTTTCCATGTTATTGGATGGTAGACAGATACTTGCTAAAACCGATACCCTTACTTTTGATAGGATCGTTTTCGGCCCAACTCTAGTTTACATCTACCAGCCAATAGGAGGCGCTACTGCGGGGTGACAAACATGGTCTCTATGTTTTCAGCACAGCTGGCTGGCACGGGGAGAAATGGCGGCATGTCAAGCAGCTGCATCTGAGCCACGGAGATCTTGTTATCCATCTCAGATTATATCATTATCCGTCTCAGAACACATCAAAACACACATGGAAATGGCTGCTCTCCTACTGGATCATAAGCTAACTCTCTTTTCTAACTCAGCGAACGTTAGATGTTAGTAAAACTTCTCTGCAATACTTGTGGCAGAAAGTGGAATTACAGGAAACTTCAATGTCCTGCAAACACTCAATCTCAGGAAGAATTGATGATATTTCAAGTCCTTTAAAAGTTTTGATGACTTTTCCTCCAGATTTCCCACATATCGTGGTGCTAAAGGAAGTGTCAAGGCAAATTAACAACAAAGGATTATCTGTGCCTGGAAGTAAATGAATAATGGGGCCTCATTCATGACTTTAAAACTCTAATGAGCTTAAATTTTAATGATGCCTCCGTCACTGCCGGGAAGTCATTGTCAGTCAAAGACGAGTTCAGTCGGTCGGCTTCAGTGCAACAGCTCCTCTTATTCTAATTTCTGTAATCTGGATAAGTGGTCGGGTTGACTTTGAACTCCTGTTCTGCAGCTTGAATTCCTCCATCTGGACTGAAGTCTCTTCAGGATTTTCTCTTTTTCTGTCGTCTTTCCTGCTGCCTGTCTATACCTTAATTAATACAATGAATAATTTAACTTTTCACGTTATTATTAAAGGTTTAAAAGGTTATATATCCTATAAAGATTTCTTTTTTAGTTACCAAATTATGCTGTATATATTTGACTTCACAGGTTATGATTCAGGGAAATATACACCTGCAATAGACTCATGATGGTTTACATGATCGGTTTTTAATTTGCTCTGTCCAATTAAATAGGAAAGACGTGCCGCTCGCAGTCAGTAATTTCTTTTTGCAGAAGAAAGCACGACCTATATTGACAAGAGAATGAATTTAATATAACTCTCAGCCTTTTTTTCCCATCACCTGGGAGGATTATGTTTTTTTAATAATTGGGTTTTTTGGAAGCTTCTCCTCAAGACTTTTGGCCTCATGTAATGAAAATAAACTCAGCCGTTCATATATGTTCAGGTTGCAGTTTATGAGGCCATAATGAGAAATATTAACATTTTTATTCAGTATGAAAAATATAAAAATATATATAAAATAAAATATAAATTCTCAAAATGTTTAAGTTTAACTGAAGACTTGTAAAATGTAAAATATATAATTTATATGTATATCATTTAAGACGTTAATGGAGCTCCAGTATTGTTTTAAAAGAATATGTATGAATTGTTAAAAGGAATTTCTTTGGCCTTGTCTCTTCTATTTATATGTTTTTGTTGTCATAAAAAAGGGAAAGGAGCCTCTCATCATATTAATAATGCAAATAGGTATTCAATCAAAATGAATATGCTAATGAGCTCCACTGTCCAGCGCTTCCTGAAAGTTTCCTCTGACTTTGCAAAATAAACTTTTTTATGTAAATTATGCAATAAAAAGCTGACTGTGGTCTGAGCCCGGCGGCATGCATTGAAAATGCTGCAGAAACTGAACTTGCCGGCAGGTCCTGCCTCCAGGATGAGAGGCTGGAACACTGTTAGTTTCATAATAAGCTGACGGGCAAACGTACCTACTTTTAGGGTCAAATTCATGAGGAAGAGAGTAGATATGTTACCGTCCTCCGGTCAGTCGGACCTGGGATCCCTGCTTGGTTCTGGGACTCAGCGAGACGATCAGCTCTGATGATCTGATTGGTCGTTACACAATCAAAGTAGCCCTGATGGTCTAAGAGAGAAAACACATGACATGAAAAGCTTTAGTATTCACAGTGTTTCTGGAAACACAGGTTTATATTTAGTTAGTTGGAGGGATCAACTTTTATGGGTCTTATCTTTTGTCCTGTTCTTATTTAGCACATTTACTACAAGACAAGAATGAAATCAGAGCTTTTGGAGTCAAAGAAGAAACATTGAAATTCATCACTCAGCTTCAGACGGCTAAGTCAGAAACCACCAACAGAGAAACCTGGTGTAGTCCTGGACTCAGACCTGAACTTCAATGTTCTGTATACTGTGGCTTTAAAGAAATGCATTATGTTAATTTACAGGTTCATCGTTCTATTTCTAGATCCACAGGAATAAAAAGGAAAGAGGAAAGAAAAGAAAAGTAGCTACTGTACATACAGATGGCTCAGAGACAAACAGCCTGGTACAGATGGCAGCGCAGCATAAACACAGATGCAAGTATAGAAAGATCAGAATGAAAGTGGAATAAAACATCAAACTGTAGAAAGTTTTAAAAAATATTTATAAGAGTAATGGTTGACTGTGAGGAAGCAGAGCGTGACCTCCTTAAATTAAAATTTTAAATCTACTAGGATAAATTTCTATGCCCAAGATGTGACTTTAACTAATCAAACAAAAGCTTTAACTGTTTTATTTTCTTTTTTTAAACCCTCTTTAGTCTAAATTAGCCCTTTAACACAGAAACAGAGTAAATTCATCTGCTTGGGGCGAATTCCCTCGACGCCGAAGCGATTATCAGGCTAATGATGCCGAGTGAAACTGGGTTGACTGATTTCACTTGTGAAAGACAGTTAAAATCAGAACAGAGGGGTTTTGTGTGTGCATGCGTGTGCGCTGTATGCGTGTTTACAGCCTGGCAGGCATGTCAGAGGCAGCAGAGCCGGCTTCGGGTTTGTTTAGCCGTCTGACAGAGCAGACACTTCCACCGTCTCCGGACCGCGTTGTTGAAGCTGAAGGGGCTTCTGAGAGTTCGTCCTGCTGAGACGTCAACATGATGGAGCAAGAGCTCAGGTTCCTGGAGGTGAGATGCCCGTAAGCTCTTACTTATAGACGGCTTTTTGTTAAAGGGCCTTCAGCAGCCTCCCGGTCAAAGCTGGAACTTTTCTTTTTGTTTTAAATCTGTCTTTTCTCTGCTTCTCTCTTATTTTCAGTCCAGTTCTTGGATCATTTTCAGAGGAATGTGTTTGTTGAGCCACTTAACTCTGATTTATGACTCATACAAGCATAAAAAAGTCTTCTAAACTAAGACATGAGCCAGTTTTCTGTTGATAAATAAACCTTTAAGCTCTTTTTTTGCTCAGAGACACAAGGCATCTCTGAAAAGTACTCTGTAGTCTGTAAAATATCTGAAACTGGACAGAAGAAGAAGAGTCGACGCTGTAAAACTACAAGCAGAAAAACAGGATCTGGAAATGTTACGAAACAGGAACAAATCCTGGACCTTCAGTCAATCCATACGCTGTTAGACGAAGCCTCCATAGAAATGATCTCCATGGAAACCTGGATGCAAGCAAGCCTTTCTTAAAGGGACTATACCCGATTTCACGTCCGGCTAGCTTAGTTAGCAATAGCGGCTATTTTTTTTTAGCTTTTGTGTGAGCGTCACACCAATGCTAAAAAACTAGCCGCTTTCGCTAACTAAAATGCCCTGGACTCGTACATATGCGCAACCAATGAGTCATTAATTGTAATGAAATTACCACTTTTACTACACGCTATACCACGTAGAAAACCATTTTTCTTAGAAAGATTAAAATAATATCAGGTATAGTTCCTTTAAGGAAAGGAAACAAGGAGAGACGGCTGAGCTGCTCTGCAGAATATCTTGGGAGCAGGGAACCAAGAAAATCTGATAAAAGTGCAGAAAAACAAATGACAGTAAAATAAAAACCATTTCATACCTTTACGTTCCCTGAGTTTTTGTTTTATATCTGAGTTTTAATGTTTAATGACAGACATTAGCGTATGATAAACATTCAATTAGCTTAAATTATGGCTATTATTCATAGCTACTCCAGAGACTTGAACCCGGATCCTCGGGCCCTTCGTTCACCTCTTTAACCTCGAGGCCACCTCTTCAGATGAGCCTGATTTAACAGTGCAGCTTTTTAAAATTAGGATTAATTTGAATTTTTTATTTGAGTTAAACATTTTAAGCTAGAGTTGGTAATGTTAGCAAGATTTGGGAATGGCACCACAGGTTCTTTAAAAAGACAGATATGCATTTCACAGCACGATTAAATCCAAAGTCCTATAAAAGTGACAGCAGCTATGAACGGGCAGTGAGCGGCGGCGGATCTTGAATTATGTCTTTGCTGGTATGGACAAATCATCAAGCGGTATCTCTGGTTGTAATCCGTCCTTCGATGGTCCGACCAGTGGGACTTAGCGTCATGCTAGTGCGTTGTGGGCAACAAGAACTCAATCTGTGAGAAATAAAAAGGACATATGTACCTGTTCAGTGCATTTTTTACTTAAAACCCATGTGAACTCTCAGGAACTAAATTAAAATCTGAGAGTTCTCAGTGACAATTGGGTGAAATAGACCGTTTTAGCTGTCTAGCTCCGTAGGGCTCCATTCATTTAGCATTCCGCCAATTGCCCCCCGCTGGAATTCTGGTGGAACTGCAGCCAAAAAGCTGGTACAATGGGACTTAATAGAGATGGCAAAGCTGTCCTTAATCGGGCTTGCCCTTCCTCTAAGCTCCTCCCCCTTTCGTCAAAGGACCGTTCAAAGCTGCGCCTCTTCTGATAAGCCCCACCCCCTCTCGCCAATACTCAGTTCGAAGCCACGCCCCCTCCCCAAATTCGGACTGAATGGCAGGGATTGGTCAGAGTTTTTGCAAGCCTGCAGCTCTCACAGACGTCAAACATTTTCCGTTATTTTAAATGAATACATGATGGATTGACTACTCTCAGGATGACCAGTTCACCAGCTATAGGTTTAGTTTTCCATCATTTTACTGGAATTCAAGAAAACGGGGAAAAAATGTGATACAACAAAAGAAAAACAAACTGATTTCACAGATTTCTGTGCAGATCAAATGACACAAAAACTGGACTGAGGATCAGCGATAGCAGGTGTGATGACCCCTGCAGAGCCTGGCTGGACCTTGAGTTTTAGTCAGGCATAGTGGGATCATCTTGACAGAGAATGCAACAAAAGACAGAAACATCCACAGAGGAGCCTTGAAAAGTCCTTCAAGCAGCCTGGAGAGTTATTCCTGCAGGCTACTTTAAGAACTGTGCTGAATTATAAAGCTGCTCAAACCAAATATTTACTTTCAAGCATATTTAAATCCCCCAAACCACCATCATCATCCCATAAACAGTAAATGTGCACATATTTCCATGAATCTCCACCTTCCCCCTGTCGTATAGACGTGCAATGCCGCGCAGAGAGCTGGCTACGTGAGATCAAGTCTTTCATGCACAATTAGGCATGAAATCAAGGTGTCGGAGAGGCTTTCCTTTCTTTCATCATGTCCCTGCAGAGTCTGTTCAATCCACTGAGAAGTGAAGCTCAGAGAAACAGAAACGCGTCCTCTGGGACCTGAAGTGTGTCAGGCAGTTGTGAGGGTCTAACACGCCGTAGAGTGTTTTTTTCAGGGTGTTTGTTCTAAAATGAACAGCAAGCGGTGAAGCTTTTGTTTGAAGATGCTCTTCTGAGGAGGAGACGGTGTCGTTGTTAATTTGACATGAAATCATGAGAAGGAGTAGGGTCAAATATCCGGGGTAGACTGTGAGATTTATCCACATTTACGGCTCAATTCTCTCAGCTGTTATGTAATAAACCGCTCCGTATGTAGATGAAGGGAACCTTTTTGCTACTTCTCCACGTGTGAAAGCCTAAACCAGTATATGATGTCTTCAATCTTCAATCTTCCCCCCGCGCCGGCAGCAGCCAGATCGATTTTATCTCTCATATAATAAAACCTCATTTTTTCTGTGCTCGGGTTTGGAGTGCAGACGGTGTTGAGATAAAGCTCGGGTTAGCGGCAGGACGCCAGACATCTGGAGTCAAACCGTTCCACCTGCACGACGCCCAGGTCCCTGAACCCGCCGCAGTGTGTTTATCCCGGCAGGAACGTCGTCTTCCTCCGCTCGCTCAGCGGGACGGAGCTCTGCAGGGCAGCCGACTGGTTAATGGGTCACTCAGTCAACCTTGGCCCACTTTTTTCTAGGTTGAGGTTGTTTTTCTCCCACAGCTCCCACTGCTTTTGTCACCAGGCAGCATATTTTACTGGTTTCCAGTTGTAGATTTTATAGGGAGTGTTACAAACTGAAGCATTAGTGAAAACTGTAAGAAAAGAAATCTGTGTGTGTCAGCTGTTGTGTAGATAATACTCTGGGATTTAGGTGTTAAGTATGTTTACAGGTTTACTGTTGTGCAATCCCTGCATATAGATTAAAGCATCCAGGCGCATCTCAGCGTCACACTTTCACTAATCGTTTTGTCTTTGTGCAGAAGATTTAAAGCAGAAGCTCAGGTTTTTTGCTTCCTTTGCAGTAAGATGAAAAACACAGCAAAAAATGAACAGTTTTTATTCAATTATTCTCTTGGTGAGACGGTATTTGTGTTTCAAATTAATGCCATTATTTGAATTTATTTTTAGTTTAAACAGTTTTAAAAATCCCACAACAACAACAAAAAAACCTACTACTACAATAATGAATTTCCCTCTGGGATTAATAAAGTATTTCTCATTTGAATCTTTTGGCCTTTTGTATAGACTCACTTTGTGTTTTTCTGTAACAAGGGGATGAGATGTCTGAGTTTCTGCTACATTTACTGGAAATAAGGACCTTGGAAACTCTGCGTTGGAATAATCAGAAATACAACATACATCTTCTCTGGCTTTATTGAATGTTTTGAGTTAATTCGTTTTCAAAGCAGTTTTTTTACATTAGATATGTCATTGATAATTATAATAATTGTAAAAAGCCTAGTCTTACAAGACAATAGGAAATAGATCCATAAATCCACATGTAGAAAGTGTAATAGAGTCACAATGGGGCTTGAAAATCATCTTAAATCATGCTTAAAAGCCACCTTAAGCATGTTACAATTGTACTATATTATGTTTTTGAAATTTTAAATGCTAATTTGAGACGCTTTGGAAAGAAACAAGTTGCCTATAATTACATGTATAGGTCTTAAAAATGTAGACATATCAAATACTTTATCATGACACACAAAACATTGGCCCACTGTGATTTTAAAAGGAAGAAACAAGGTTTTTCAGTTTTATTTTTGTATCCACAAAGCACTATTCACAATAAAGGAATAAACTCCAAAGGAAAAAAGCAAAAACAACAACAAAACATCGTCGGTAGTTCAGGGAGTTGGGGATCCCAACTGTTTACTACCTGCAATCTTTGCAATGTCCTGGACATAAAAACAAATTAATCATTGTTCTTCAGCCAATTAACCACCTTAATTTCAAAGCTATCCCACTAACTAGACTCTCTTAGGCATCAAAATGTTGTTTTATGTACCTTCCATTAAGCATCCAATGCTTTTGCTTTTTAATATAGTCAGTATGTAGCTGTATCTAATCAGCCAATCATGTGGAAGCAATTCACTAGATATGATGACGATGACTCAACCAAGCACAAACATCTCAAAAATTGAATTTACAGAGTATGGTCTGAAAAATACCCCCGTGCTATTTCCATGTAAACACTGAACAGATCGGATATTCTGACACCAAATAGAGAAATAACGTCACATAGGCCCAGACCTTATTTCACCACTTGGCCCTACTCCTCCACTTCGATCGGGGTAGGATGTCCCAATTCTCGTTAACACCGAGGGGTAGGGGCAAGTAGTACATGTAGGGCTATATACTCCTTCAAACAAAGATTTTTCAGGCGCTAACTTCAAACGAAGGGGAATGAAAAATCTCCCAGAATGGCTGCAAAGTAATTCCAAAGTAAGGCTGACACAGCTGGCCAAAAAGGTTTTCCGGTTCTTAAATTTTTCACTGACTGTCTGTCTGACTGAAGGCATTTCCCAAAATATTCGTTTTTTTCTGCTCAAAACTGCCATTCCAAGTGAGCGAAAGCTGCAAATAAATAGGACCGAATCAAATGATCTGCTTTCATTTACACAGGGCCACTTCCGTATCATGCCATTTTAGCGTCTGCAGCTGTGGTGAGAAAAGACAAGACGCCCGTCACTCAGCGGGTCCAATCTCTGAGCCCTGCAGGCTGCCATCCATGCAGCAGGTTAATTACATCCATCCAGCATCCCAGGTGTAAATCAGCTCTGATTAGACAGCAGGAGAGAAGCCCAGGCTTGTTTTTGGCTTCAAACTCAACTCTCTTCTTCTATTTTCCTGTAAAAACCCAGAGCAGAAACGTAAAACTTGGTGTTAGAAGGCTTGAAAGTGGAGTTGTTGGTAGTATGCACGTCTCAGAGGTCTTTAATCTTTTACAACAGAAGCAGAAATAAACACTCCAGACGTGTGGACGATGTGCCACAACATGCCGGGAAGCTTTTCATTGTGGTAGCAGTGGAGACGCGTCGGGCATCGGGGACTTTGGTGAACTTCCCAAACGCCGGCAGAGGTCACAGAGAGATCATTTCCATGTGGTCTCTGATTCCATCTGGTAAATTTTTAATGGGGGAGAAAAGAGAGTCCAGATGAAGCTTTGAGGATCCGTTCCTGCTTCTCGTTCTTCCTCACTCTGCCTCCACAGCTGCCCTCTCCCTTCAGCCTCCTCCCTTTTATTTGCTTTCTTTCCTGACTTCTCCCCCTCGTCCCCCCCGCGCGTCTTCGTCCGAACATTAATGCTACCCTGTCCTTTTCTATCCTGTTCAAACATGCGTGCATTTATGCTGCATGTCACATGATTCACCATAACCGTCCTTGAAGCTGAGCTGGTTATTTTCCTCTTACAGATGCATTCACCTCTGAAAAGAAAAACATCCATCAGTCTATGCTGGGATGAATTAAAAGAGCAGATAAAAGGGCAAAAATGTCACTTTTGATGTAAATATAATGTTTCTAATTCCTAAGCAGGACTATCAAACTGACCTAGATGAATAATAATTGGCGTAATGCCTCTTTGTCAGTAATGTCTGGTAGACTAAATCTCATCAATATAATCTGCAGGACAGCCTGCCTGAGTGTAATTGACACATAATAATGTCACAGGGCTCCAGTAAAGAGGAGCATGGCCGTGAATCAGCGGGGATCCAACAGAAATTCCTCCTGACAGGGTAATCAATCACCTCGCAGCACGGTGGGAGACGGAAACAGCTGCATCGCCTGCATTCCTGGCTTATAAATTACACTTTTTAACCTTTTTGTGACTTAGAAGCAACCTTCCCATCAAAATCTTAATTAGCGCTGATTATCCAGGTGTGTTAATCGTGAATTTTTTTTACATTTTTAAGAAATATAGATATGGTAAAATAACTGAACAGGCTAAATAAATAAATATGATTTCAACTTTTATACTCAGTTGTGGTGCATACAATGTTTTTTTTAGAAAGGCCCATTTATGCTCCCTTTACTTGTGTTAACAGGTTCGTCCATGACAAATGTCACATACTCCGTATGCGTGCTTTAGGCTGGCACAGCTATTAGACGGTAGATCCACTAGAGGGCAGTGCAGAGTAACGGTTCTCTTTTGAATTTCAACCATTGCCTGTATAATAATACATGAATGGCCCATCTGTTTGCTCTAAGCTGAGAGCCAACCAGCAAATGCAGGCTAAAGCTAAGACACGCTGTTAGCTGGCTAAAACCGCAGCTGTGCTTTTATCAGACATGATCACCAAATATGATTATGATACAATAAGCTTAAGCAGAAAATCCTTAGGCAAGTTTTGTTTTAAAGGGAGACTGTGTAACTTCTGACCCAAACATCAGCCAAAGTAGTAATAATGGATTTCTGGGGTCAATATACAACATTTGATATGTGTTAGCGCTCCGAAGCTGCTGCCTCATGGGGTCATGTGACCTGGATCAATTCACTTTTCCATGTCTTCTAGCAGCGTTTATTCAGAACAACAGCAGTAAGTCCTGACGAGCTGCAGAACGCTGCAGGAAACGTCTCTGTCTAAATGCGGCTAGCTGAAGCTAACCGGCTACAGACCAAAGCTAACATGTTGAAGCTAATCGGCTACAAACTAAAGCTAATGTGTTGAAGCTAATCGGGTACAGACTAAAGCTAACGTGTTGAAGCTAATCGGGTACAGAGTAAAGCTAACGTGACTCTAAACCTTTCCGCACCAGTAATGCAGGTTGTCATGCAATAAATCATTTCCTATAATTCATGTAAATATCAAAGTAGAAACAGAACGATTAGTAACTGGCTGCTTTACTTTTATGCTTTTTATACGCTGTGATGCCCCTTAAGCTACAGGCTAATGCTGACGTTTCCACAGCAACCAGGAGATAAATAGATCATATATAACTAGAAGCATCAGTCACATCCCTCAACTAGTCGGACCCGATCCTAATTATTTCACTACCAGCTGGTCAGACTGGTCTGCAGCACGATTCCACAGCAGGATGGAAACTGGTTTGTTTTATCACAATTACAGGTTCAGCTCCCCCTAGTGGCAAAAAGTTACACAGCATCTCTTTAAGGCAAGTTATGTTTTCCTAAACCTAACCATGTTTTTTGCCTGAACCTGACTAAGTAATGACTTTAAGAAAAATCAACACTTGCAGCAAGCCTCTCCAACATTTACATAATTTTCAACCCTTTAATAACGAAGTTATTGTAACTAATAACTAATAACCTTTTAATTAGATTTAATGAAAATAGGTGAGACAGAATCTTTAAATGCCATCATATTTTTACCATATGAACAAAAAAAGAAAAGAAGGTCACAGTTTTACAAATTTAGATCAAACTAAATGGGTTTGTCATAAATAGAGTTGGATGATTTGGTCTCATGAATCTTTTTCAGTCAGTCAGTAAAGCGACTTTTCATGCAGCTGGATTGTCATAATATGATTAATGGCAGATGTTTAACACCATAAGTGGTCTGACATGGTAAAATAACGGCTCTGCTAAGACATCCTATCATTCATGTTAATGTTAGATGGACCATAATAATAAGGCTTAAATTAACTGTGTTTAGTCGCTTGAAGACAAAGCTTAAAAAATAACCATTCAGATGTTTTTATAGTCCTGCCCACACTGATTATGTGCTGCAGGACTGAAACGGCATGAATAGATACCAAAAGGGGGCCAGGGCTTGCTAACTGTTACTCCTCAAACAATGAAAATAAGGGTAAGAAACAGATTTGTTATTTTTCTGTCATCATGAACTCAAACATTAGGAGACAAATACCCGCGGGCCAATTCATCTCCTCCGTCTTCATTTGCATGGTTTTTCCATTTTCCTCCCTCCTGTTATCGTTATTATTTTTAGATGGGATAGTGGCCACTGCATATGTGTGTGTGTGTGTCTGTCTGTGTATGTGTCTGTCTTCAGGGCTTTCTCTGTGACACCTATCCATTTGCATTCAGCCACTTGGCAGCAGGAAAGGCCAGCTGGTTTCTGATCTCATCTCGCCTCATTCTGGTCTGGAGGGATCCCAGATGAAGCCTCAGCCCGCTCCACTCTCCAGTGACGTGCCGAGTAATAATCCCATAATTCAAACTGGGGGATGCTCCAACGCTTGATATCACATAAGGGCTCTCAGTCCCTGAAGTGATATTGTAGGAATAGTATAGTGACATCATCAGAGGTAAAAATACCGCAAAGAGCCTCACACACACTTTCTGTAAGTCTCGGTGGGATTATTACGCTGCTGTGCGAGCTCACTGGAAACCAGTGATACAGTTATCATGCTTGGGGATTGGACCTTTAATATGAGATTAGGCTGAATAGCTGAAAAGTGAACTAGTTGTTGAATTGATATCTAAAATTGTGTCTCATTTTGAGTTTTCTTTCACTTGGTGACTGAAAATGTGATTCTTCAGTAAATTATTGGAGGTTTTAATAAAACCCCAGAGCTTGCTTTGAGTCTATATTTATATAATGATGTTATGAGAAAAAAAATAATCCTTTATGGGCATAACACCATAATTCCCAAATAAATATGTCCTTATTGATTAACTTTTTGTCTAAAACCATTGACTGTTTACAGATGGATAAAAGTAAACATAACAAATTCTGATCAATCTATTTAATTTTAATTGTTTATATTCACTGAAAATGAATAGAAGTGGTTTTTAAAGTGAAAAACTTGTTTGATATGTTTTTATTTACATTTAAACAACCATGCTTGGACGATGAGAACATAGCCCAAGACATCAGATGAGCACTGCGTGTCTAAGGAGGATAGTCTTTATTAAATTAGGTAGAAATAGGCTAAATTAAACTGATTGTATTTCAAAAATGGTATTTCATTTATAGCTGTAAGGATCAACTTTAATCAGTTTGATTGAATTCATTTAGAGTTTTATTTCCTTCATTTTAATTTATAAGTTATTGTCTAAAGACCAGCAGATTTTAGTAATTACATTTAATTAAATTTGTTATAGTCATTTGAATTCATTTCACTCTAATTAGATTTTATATTACATGTGATTTATAAGTAATTGTCAAATATTAGACAGAAGGGCTAACTGTTCAGGGAGAGACACAGAGAGAGAGAGACAGAATATTTAGATGACTCATAGGTCAATATTAAGTGCTGTAAACAAACAAAAAGCTGGGAGAACTATTGCTCAGTACTACTATGACAGATCACAAGACATTCTGTCTGCTTGCAGCAAAACAACGAATGAAAATAGATAAACAAACAATCACCCAAATAAATAACTAAATGAATAAATAAATAAATAAATAAACATACAAACAAATAAATAAATGGAAATAAAGAGCTGGATCAAGACTTTTGCTGAGGTCTGTGTGTCTGTATATATCAATGAGTGACAAGCTACTCGAATACAGAGGGCATGGTTTTATTTAATGGCTGTCTACCCTTCAGCAAGGTATAATATTTCAGCACCGCGGACAGCACCACAGAACTATGTACCGGAAGTTTATGTCCATTTAAAAAAATAAAAGCCCATGAAAAATGTTGTAAAACTGGACAAAATCCGCATGCACTTCCACACTGTTTCCAATTGCGTAAGAACAAGTAAATGATGAATTGTTAACTTAATTGTGAATCACTTTTCTTTAAAAAATAAAAAGTCAAATAATGGAGAAAAAAGTAAAATAGACCTAAATTAGGAAACAACATATAGTGGGCTAAAAATGGAACATGGTATTTAAATATCACGTACTTTAAAAATAAAAATAAAAATTTAGAGAAAGAAATTGCTCAGCTGGCTTTCATTTTGAAGCCCGTACCGGAAGCCCGCGTTGTCTCACGGAGCTTGACCGTCGGCTGTTAAATTGTCGCGCGCAGACTGGTTTTTGGATGTTATGACCGGGAGAGCCGCTTGATTCAGACTGAGACACGAGGCTGAGGCTCCGGAACAATGACGGCGTCTAAAGATCCCACCAAGAAGAAGCCGAAGGACCCTCAGCAGGAGGAGGTAGTCTGAAAATGATCAGCTGATTCCCGCGCGCACTCATCCCGAGACACGGTTCACAGCGACAGAGGGAAACCTGATGATGCGCTTTAGGGCTTTATATTAGACTGGATATGTATAAAGAGAGAAATATGTAAGCTGTATTTATAAGCTGGTTTGTAGCGGTTGTTTTCATGCTGCGTTCAGGGACGGTTCGCCTAATTACAGTTGCCAAAGTTTTATGATTTGCGATCCTTTAATCAGGAAGGAGTGTGAGTAATTACCAGTCCGCTAACACCGCGCGGTGTGTGTGTGCAGGTGGGAGCTGTAATCTCTGTTAGGTGTGAACAGGATTACATATAAAGTCATTTCGTGTCTCAGAGGGGGACCTGTCGCTGATCAGCAGCTCAGCGGTGATGTGCAGCTTCTCATCGTCATTCAGAAAGCGGCTTGATCGCCATTCTGACTCTTTCTCTCTTGTTTTGGGACTGTTTTCTTTTTATTCTTTTATTTGGTTTGGGAGATGTGGTCATTGAGCTTATTGTGTGCTCGTTTTGGAGGTGTTGTCTTTATTTGGGGATTTTTGTGTGTGTGTGTGTCAGCTTTAGTCATTTTGACCAGTTTGACTAGTTTTAGATGTTTCGTGTCTTTCTTCAATAACCTCTGTCATATTGTCTCATTTTAGTTATTTTGTGTCTTATTTTATTTTACCTTTCATGTCTGTTGCTTTTTCTCCAGCTCTCGTTTCATTTTGCAGTTTTTTCTGATATAATTTTCCTTTGACACAGGTGTTGTTTTCCCCCTCCTTGCATTTATTTAGCATCTTTTAAGTCAAGCATGTCTTAATTTGGTGGCTTACATTTCTTCTTCTCTGGTGTTTATGTTGAGTCATTGTGGCCCATTTTTCATCTGGAAATGTTTTATAGCTTTTTCTGACCACATTTAGGTCATTTCTCTAATTCCTGTCTCATCTTTTCAACTACTTTTTTGCATTTTCAATGATGTTTTGCTCATTTAATCACTTCCTTGTGTTGCTTTGTGTCATTTTTACCATCTGATCTACAGTTCAGCCTTTTTTATTTCACAACTTTGGTTGTTGTTGCTCTGTAAACCAGCAGGAAGCATGAGATTTCCCCGTTTCCTGCAACACACATATTGCAGCTAAAGTCCCTCCAAAAGTCCTTATGAAGCCATTTTCTGACAACTTCACCACAGGTTACCATAGTAACTTGACTTAAACTTTGCATTAGTTTTTGATTAAATGGACTAAAAATGAGCTGAACTGAACTGATGAAATGTAATAGATGAAATATAAAAATGTAACATGTCTCAGTTATCAAATATCCACACGGTGCAACAAAATGAACTTTGTAGTGACATCAAGAGAAAAACGCGTCACCATGGAAACGCTGCTTTCATTCAGTGATCAGAATGAGCTGCAAAGCGTATGATTTGTCAATGAGTCAGTCTTACTGCTGAAATCTGACAGATGAGATAATAAATGATAATAAATCAATATTAACAGGCTTTGATTTAATAAATGACTCATTTCCACGTTATTACTGACGCTTCTGATCCAGTTTAATGGTTTTCTGTAACAATATTTAAATGTTTTTCATACCTTCTCACTGATATAACTCGTAACTGGAGCATAATTCTGAGAAAAGGTTTAGATTTACACAGAAGGTCTTGCTGTTTTTGTGTTGTTTGAGAGTTTGTAACTCTGGTCAGGATCTGATGAAATAGTTTTTTAAATTTACTCACTTGTTTATTCATTATGGGCAGTACAAGTTAATGAACATTAGTGCAAAGGCCATGATGTAACTATTCCGTTTTACAGCAGAAAATGCTCATTTCCATCTGTAATCCCAAAGCAGGTGAGGAGATTTAATAACAACAAGACCATGCAGGACAGAAATAATTGAAAATGATCACAAGCTTTATGTTCTTTCATCTATTGTTTGAGACAAGCTTTAACCTGAATACCCAAAGCAATGCGTAAAATGTGAATACAACCAAAATCTATTAATTTATAAATCCCATCAACTCATTTTACTCCCAGTCGAATATAAAGAACACATCAGATGCTGAAACTGAGACTTTAACCGTTTTATGGAAGAAGCAGCTGCTGGAGTTTTAGGAGAGGAATGTCTGCTCTGATGCAGGATCCAAGCTGCTCTTCATCCTGATGCTCCAGATGTTTAGTCCTGCAGGTCTGGACTAGGGGTGGGCGATATGGAAAAAATTTCATATCACAATTCTTTTGTTATAAAATCACGATTTTAATCACGCTCTTACATTTTTGAGACTGGTCAGTGCAACCAGAAAATTTCTGTATGTAGAACAATCCCATAAGAGGAAAAAAAACTGTTCAGGTCAAAGAAACTTTCTGAACAGATTTCAGATTACAGTTTTGCTGACATGTTGAAAGAATAAAAACATACTAAAAGGCCCATTTAAGCTTCCTTTTGCACATTCTGCCTTCAGTGTGGGAGCTGTTATTAGACAGGAGGAAGTTCAGCCTGTCAGCAGTGACAAACATACCTCAGCTTTATTTATGGCACATTGGCACTTACTGTTAGCCTGGCTATCGCGACTGTAATGCGAGCATATAGTCTGGCCAAGACTAATACAGAAACTGTTTCTCAGAAGGGACGGTTGACCCGTCTCCTTCTAATGTTTGTGATTGGTCGAAGCTTAAATCAATCAAAGTTTTAACCAATCACAGCACTCTTTTCTCTGACTTGTGTGTAGCCAGCGGGGCTAACAAACTCTTACTGAAGCCGGTCGGGAGCAAGGCGAAAACGTCTTTCCCTCCAATGTCTCCAGGGCTACTCATTGCTCACA
>JAVQJG010249577.1:0-11332 GCA_036024015.1 Craterocephalus amniculus | reverse complement strand
ACAGACGGTAGCCACTCGCTGCTACCTGCCGCTGCAGACAGGCTGCTGCTGCTCTGAGAAGTTGCATCAAAATAAAAATGGCTTGCTTTAACATTTTTATGTTTTGGATCATAACGAGAATAATTAGAATAAGCTGCGGTTCTTAGCTGAGCTCATGTTGTATTGCACAAGCACACCCCATCATGAACTAGTCATGTTTGCATTAGTTTTAGAACAATATATAATTATACTGTTTTTAGGCCTCATTAATTTTAAACATGCTCTCTGTTTAAAATTAATTAATAAAGTAAAACTGTATGAGGCAAAGAGGAGTTTTACCTTTTTTTTTAAAAAAAAGAGGGGCGTGGTTTTTCGGTTGGGGGAGAGGTAGAGAGGCATTGATTGACACAGGCTTTGTTTTGCTTTGAGACAGCTCCACAGTACGCCACCTAACGGCGAAAAAAATCGCTTTTAGTTCCTTTAATAAGCATGACGTAAACCAGCACCACGTACTTTTCCGATCATGAAACCTGCTTGCCAAATGAAACAATGACGTTTGTGAAGCGCATTCAGGGCCTGAAAAAACACATTGTGTAACTTTTCTCCCAGCCTGGAGCATCATGCAACAATTTAACGTCAAAGTTTCAGATGCCAGCAACTGGATATCAACACAACGGCTGTTTTCGACAATTACCATGGCTGACTCATTAAAGAAAAGGAATAGGACATTATTTGAGGAAGCGAGGAAAAGAAATATAAAGGGCAAGTCAATATGAGAGAGCTGGATACAAAGATGGATGCCACATCAGCTTTCAACAGGGCATGCCGAAGTGTAAAAATCTACCAAAGTTCAGTAGCTCTGCTTTAAAACATAGATGCAGTGAAAATTATATCAAAAATACAGGTCAAACACTAAATGCATGTTCTTTTACATTTATTTTAATTTGTAGAAAAAAATATAAAGTCATACTTTTTTTGTTGTGCTTAAAATGAAGCAGAATTTCTATACTTTAAATAAATAAACAAAAATGCAAAAAAGTGAAGATGATTAACAACACACTGACAGCGTATTGGATGTTATACACATTTTCTAACCCTAAATAAAGAGCTCAAACAGCAAATCAAAGACATTGAGCGATGGCAGGAGTCTACTGAGCATTTAGCTCAAAACAAGACATTGATTTTCCTTCATTTTCAATCAATTCCAATCACTGCTTAAATAGAGACTGAAATGAGGTCCACAATCTGTATCTTTAAAGCAGAAATTACTGAATGATGAATCTTTCAGGAGAATAAAGGTGATGAAAATGTTCAATGACTGTGACACAGACAAAAAAGACCTACATTTTATGGACAGCAAATGGTTTAAACTATTGTGAATAAATCTTACTTCAAAGACCCACAATACAAGTTTTCAACTTCAGACTTTCCAGACTCATTTAATGGCACAGTGACATCTATTCTGTTCATTCCTAAAACCGCGGCAGCCCAGCAGCGCGCCGAGGCCAAAAGGCCACATTACCTAGTCCATACCACAGAGAAAATGGCACACATTGAGAAGTGTCCTTTTAAAAGCTGGTTTACACAAAACATTTTGCTATTTCAAGGTATAAAACAAAACTTTGATTCCCCAAAGCCTAAATAATACCACAGTTAAGTCTTATATTTTAATGCATGGAAAGAGAAACAAGCTAACTAGCCTAGCTAGCAGAGAAGTAGCAATTAATTATTCAGCCTCAAAATGTGGTTGAATAGGTGATTCACTAAACTGAGTAAACATTAAAATGTTTATGGTCACAAGTTCTATAAAGGAGATTTATTTTTCACAAAGATGGACAACATTACTTTTGCTTTAAATCATTAAATCAATGTAAGGTTGCTGCAGCTTGGAGGGTGTAAGGTTGTTTCATCAGCTGCAGGTTGGAAAATTTGAAGAAAAAAAGGAAATATTTAACAACCATGTGAAATACTTTCCATCTTGGAAAACTGCAAACTCTGAAATGTTGTTGTACAAATAGTATTAGACAACCTATGTTACATAAAATGTACTAAAATAAGAGACAATCTGAAAAGAGCTTGAAATGAGTAAAGACGCCATATGAACAGATTTATAGAAAATTACAAAATTATTCATATATGGTGGATTATAAAGGTAAATCCAGGTGCATTGTAGTATCAGGAGAAAGCAGAATAAGTTATGCATTGCATCCTGTGATTTCCTTCCTCAGATCAATAGTCTATTGTCTTGTCCTTGTGAGGCGGCTCATTACAAAGCAATCAGGTCTACTATCATTCGTGACTGACAACTTAATGATCCTTCTTGTCTCAAACCATGGATACTTAGCTACTAGGTTATTTGGTGCACCAACACTTGGTCCATATTACAGGGCACATGCTGAAATATTTTGAAGCAGAAAATCCCACATTGCAATCAATAACAATAAAATGAAGTGGTGCTTAGAAATCAACTTAAATCTAAGTAGATCTGCCTTTTTTCTGAGCACATAAGGAATGTTGCTTGTTGGAGAAAGAAACCCCTTAACGGCGTGAAACAATGAAGCGGTTATGTAATGTTTTTCGAGATTAAACACGTCATCGTCCTACAATTCTGGGTGCATTGTGTTGCCTCTGCAGGAAGTCAAGAGCATGACTCAGAGAAAAACAAAAAAATTCAAATCTCATGCTAAAACTAGACAGATACCAAATACTAACAGAAATACTAAGACAAAGCCTCTAAAGTATGAAGGACAATATTTCTCTGCATTGATTTATGGAGAATAAGAGAAGATAACGATGCCATCTTGTGTTCATCTTTAGCTTTTGCATCATGTACAAGCAATAAGGCTTACGAAGTAAAGAGGAAATATAAGTCAGGTTAGTGGCATTTCATCTTATGATTAATGAGTGGTTCTGAAGAAACAGGAAGAAATTATCCCTATTTAAGCCACAAAATCACAAAAAGGAAGTAAATATTTCTAGAATTTGAAAGTAGGAAACTATAAATTAGACTGTGTAGTCATTAAGGCAGATCACCTGTTCATACATATATCAGATAATCAAGAGTTTTCTTTACCATCCTCTATCATATAATCACATCATATAATCATCATAATTAATTGTGTGTTTTCCTAAAATAAAATCCTTTTTTAGGTGACTCACAACTTTTTCCTCAGGGAATAAAAGTAAGTCAAACTGAATCACAGAAAGCACAGTATACTCTTTATCTTGGTGCAAAATCTTGTATTTCTAGCAAGGTGCCATCTTTTCAAAAGAAGGAAAGAGTACATAGACAGGAACTGAAAACGGAAATGCAGATCCGATTCCTCCCCTGTAGTCAAAGCTGTAGTTTGAAGAATTTAGTGAAGTAAAAATTATTTCTCCATAAAGTGTTGACACAGAAAACAAGAAAATCCCTCAAAAAATGCAAAAGCAGAATGAGAAACATGTCCTTCCAGTCACTTTGTGTTAATGCAAATATCCAGCTGCTGTTTTCAGGCATTGGTTAGCCTATCAATGGAGCCAATATTTAATTATAAATAGTCCTTCCATAAATGTTGCATAATATCCTTTTATCCTGTTTCATAACAACAGTATATGCATTTTAAAGCATTGCACTGCACTATTTTGCTCTTATGCAAAGAGGAAACGTATGACAGCATGAATTTGGCTCATTTCCTATTGAGTAAAACTAAGATTTAAAGGAATAAAGTAGATTCTTCTCATTTTACTTCATGTCTTTGCTGAAGTTATCTAAATAAATTCGCAAATGTAGTTAAGACTGTATAACTTGTTCATCAGACTAATGAGAACATTAAATAGTCTTAACCTATCCTGTCTAAAGGAGGAGTCCCCCTTATGTCCAAAGATTAACAGGTTATGAATAACTGCACATATACAAAAAGTAATGAATATAATAAAGACAAATTCTAAAAATAAAAATACTTGGAGACAAAATGTTGAATGATATAAACGGGCTTACACTAAAAACTAAACTTGTCATGCTCTTCTGCTCGTATTTCTTTTTATAAACATGGAGAACAAAACAGAGCAGAGCTGAGAAAAAAGCAAAAAGGGGTGAAAACCACAGAATGACTGTGTGTAGAGCATGAGGGTTTCTTTTTGTTTCACAATCATGGCTGCACATGTGTGCTTTCAATTCAGTGAACTTGTGATGTGCCCGTCACCCTCAGGTCAGGAGTTTTTAGTTCTTTTTACCAGGTTAACCACAACAATATGTTCATTGTCTTTCTGTTCACTGAGAGGGAGGGAAGAAGCCATCCTTCATCATTAAGAGTTGTTGAGAGCTTACAAGTTTGCTTTCATCCATCAGACCGTATCTTCATGCACCGCAGCTGATCAGTGCTTCCTGCCACTGATCAGCTGTGATTGATAATCCTTCAGGTCTAATATGAAAAAACAGATGCATGAGTAACACGAGTTAAATCAATGGAAAAGCACAAACAGCATCTTTTGAAACCTTTAATGCAGTGAACCATCCCAGTAGTCTAACAAAGCCTAACCAGCTGAGCTGATCGGTGGCGGGATACGTTGGAAAACACTCTGCAGTAACTCATGCTAATGTTTTAAGGTTTGAATGTTTCAGCAGAGAATTTGCTTTCCTGTGGCCATGTCCTGAGTAGATGTTCGCTGGTTCTCCACCAGAATTCCTCCCAGCTGAGAGATTGACGGGTACCTTGCAAGCGCAAAACAAATCCCCCAAAAACAAAACCATAAAATATCCTTTAACATTGATCTAATTCACACGTGAACAGTGAAGCTCTAGACAGCCTGCTGGTGTGAGCGCCAGCTGGATGGACGAAGCATCGTGAGTTTCATCATCAAGTATTGGATCATGAGGATTTAGACAGGCAGTCATGTTCAGAAAAACATATACGTCAAACCAACTTTGATCCTTTGGACTTCAGCACCTTTGGGATTGTAAATAAGACTGGCAGCTGTCCTGGTAAGTGATCAGATCTCATGGTTACACATTTTTCCAAAAGGAAGAACACACTATCACACGTCTGGTTAGTCTCTGAGAGAAGAACGGGATGCAGAGCCTGAAGTTATCAGGCTTCTTTCTTATTAAAGCAGCTTCCAGTTAGTCTCAGGAAGCAGACATCCTCCCTGGTTTAACTTATGGGGATTGTTGACCCCCACTTCCCCTCTTCTCCGACCCCAACTGGTGGACCAGACAGCCCTTCCTGAATCGGGTTAAAATCAAGTTTTTCCACTGGTGCCCGGCACCTCGTGCATGCTCAGGACTAAATCAAATAGACTAGATCAAATCTGTTGGTTTTAGGGATGTAACGATACTTCGAAAATCGATTTGAAACTGGTTCGAACTGGTTTAAATGGCAATTGATCTAGAAAAAAGAAAAATCAATTTGCATGCCATCCATCAATGAAATCAATGCAGATGAAATTCAAAACAAAACTTCTTTTGTTCATAAAAAGATTTGTAACCATTTCCATATCTATATTAATTGCTAAGTCAGTGTTAGGTTTTGTTAGTACAACAGGAAATAGAAGGTCACATTTTTAAACACGGGAGAAATTGGCAAATATAAGAAAAAGACAATTCATTTGGCCATAAAATAACTAAAATTTATTTTGTTGGGGAAAAAAAAAACGAGAAAAAAATGAAACCGAGAAATTAAAATCAAGAATCGAATCGAAACATGGCTTGAGTGAATCGTTACATCCCTAGTTGGTTTGCTTTTTATCAAGCATTTTATACCACACACATATATCTGACTGTTGTGGATCGTACAGTCGGTTGTTTAACTTGGGTAAACTGGACTACGATGGTGCTTTGAGATGATTCTATAAAAACACAGCTGAACTGAATGTGTTGGCCAAACTATTTCTTTTCCCTGTTCTTCATGAACATTTCGGAGGTTTTACAGGATTTTGGGATTTTTTAAGACAACAACAGCTCCAGCCTCTTTTATGCAAAATCTTATGCATGCATGCAAATTAAGCTCAGCACTGGTTCTGTAAGATGGAAGGTTTTAAATATTTCTGCCACAGGCCCCATTGTTTCACAATCAGCTTCAGTGGCAACATCTGACAGTTCAATAAGAGACCGACACCCAGTTTGTAACACACTTCCTGCTTCTTGCGCTGGGAAAAACTATACTATTGTAATATCAAGCACCACAGACAGCTGATTCCTATCTGTCCATCCCAGCATCTGCTTACTTGGAGGGTCAAACCCAGCAGCATCTTTTGTCTTTCTGATCAGATGAGCAGAATCTCCTGATCTGCAGAAACAGCATTCATTTAGTTCCTTTTGCCAGTCAAACCAGTGGCACAATAAACTGCTTGTGAGCTCAATTTACTAAAAAATGTTTGGCATTTGGCTCACACTCCCACAGCAACTCAAAACAGCACAATGAGTAGATGGAGGAAGCCCACAGTTCACTGAAATAAAGCAAAAATGACCCAGAATTCACACAAAATAATACGTATGCTGAACTGAAGATGCCAGTGATGCCAGTTCCACCTTTCCGGTCTGTTTAACTGTGTTTTTTATTTTATTTTATTCTATTAATGTTTTCTATAAAATGTTTCATTTTCACAAGTATTTCTTATCTATAATTTTACTGTGCTCCTTTTTAATTAAGGGACATTATTGGAGGAAACTAAGAAAGATTTGACTATTTTTACCGTTTTTCCATCAGAAATCTTTTTGTTTGTACATCCACTGGGCTATCATGCATTCATTATGTGTCTCACAATCCCAGTTGTCTTACATATTTAGCAGCAACATAATTTGGTGAAATCAATAAACACACCACCGTGCACATGTAGTGGGTCATGAGACTGTCTGAACGGTGAAAGCTGAGGGTGGTTATTCATTACCAGCACAGTTAGCAGCTTGAATGGATCAAGACTTACAAGTTTGTCCTGCAGACTTGGGAAATAATAAACTTTTTGGGGGAGGGAGGGGATTGCAAGCATTGGTCATTTCTTTTTATTATTGTTTTTATTCTGTAGTTTTCAACACCAACATTACCTTAAAACACTTACAAAAACTTAAAGACACAACAAAAAAGTAGAAGACACTCTAAACTAATTACCCTCATGCTATTAGATCTACGAAACCTACATTTCTCTATCCCAGCTTTCATCCATTTTATTCAGTGAGTCACTATTCTTTTTGGCTTTGATAAGAATATCATAAAGACACTAATAAGTTTCCTTTTTCCATTAGGTACCAAAATTCATTGGGACATCATTCTCGATATCACACTTCTCTCTTACCCAGTTTTTTTACTACATGTACTTAGATATTTCAGTTTCTGTAAGTTTGAATTTGTCTTTCAGTACATCAAATGAGAGTACCTTATTCAAACCAACGATGTCTGACAATGCCTAAATGCCGCCATTCATCCAAGTTTCCATCTTAATGCATCTTCATTTTAACCTGAATTTTATTTGACAGATTATTCCACATGTTAACATGAGTTGGGTACCCATGTCTACTCCCACAGTAGCAGCTGTTTAAGTCTTTCCCACATATTTTATGTACTGTTGATAACAAAGTTATCCATCTTTACTTGTTGCCTGGCAAAGAAGTTGTATAATACTGTTTTTGATTGCAATTGTTGGTTTTCAGTGTCCAGCCATTGCTCCTCATTGGTGTTATTAATAATACGCTTGATATAAAACATCTGACACAATTCCATATTGGGGGGGTTTAATCGCTCCTTCCTGCTTAGGATAAAACAAGAGTTTCATTTTAATTTTGGGGGTTTTCCCTGGCCAAATAAAGGATGTCATTATTGTAGTTACTTCCTTAAACAATGACTTCAGTGGTGTCAGCGGTATACACTGAAATACAGATATAAACTAAGGAAGCTACATCATCTTTATCAAATTTATTCTACCAGCTAAATTTAACTTAAGATGGCAAGCATCAGTCAACGAATGGCCACTGGAGAACTAGTGCATGTGTGAACTTAAAATGGCATTAGCCTCGGTCAGGTGTTTCGCTCCAAGCGAATGTCAGATTGATGCTGGAACCAAAGCAACGACTTGGCAGATCTGTCTCCTATTGTTTCCATGGTTACAACAATGTTCTGCAGCTGGAAGCAAACATGGACGTTTAAAGTTGGAAATTGCCAAATGGCTACTGGATGCTGCCTCCAGCAGACTTTAAATAAAATTTAAAAAAAGAAATCATCTTCATATCAGCAAGTCTTTCAGCACAGATTCATTAGTTGTGTTTATTCCGCCTGATGGGTTCATCGACATATTCAGCTATTTATTCATTTATTTATTTATTGGTCACCACCAACAAGTGAAAAAAATAACATTGGCCATGACCAAAGGTAGGGGCAGAAGCATCAGCTTATACATATATAGGGTATATATATTTCCTTTAACTGGAATAATTCAGACCATTTTCAACTATTAAATAAGTGAAAAGAAACTATCACATACATACTTACCCAGCATGACATACATAAACGCATTTACCTATATGCAAAATACCTACAGTACATGTACGCCTGCCTACACGCCCGCATGAACATATCCATGCCCTTGTCTAACATAAATATGATGCTTTTGGTCCAAAAGGCTGAAATGCAGAACTCAAATGTAAAGGTTTCAAAACAGCACAAAGCTGAGACTTGTGCAACTTTGTTTCCTACATTTTCTGACACAAATTCAATCTACCAACATTCTCATTTCAACCATAGAGCTGAAAGCGCCTGTTGTGATGGATAATTCATTTTTGTTATGGATTTTTTCTTTTTATTCACATATAAGATCGTACTGTCTAAATCATCCCTTTCTGAATGTTTCCTAACACAGTCCAGGTCATAACTCGGCCCCGTTGGGCTTCTTTCTCATCATCTTCCATCAATCCTTCTGCAACAAACCTGTTGCTTTACTCTGAAACCAAAGCATCATATCGACGCCCAGCTCAAGTCAAGTCATAGCCTCTTTACATGTTTGCTCATGGCAGAGCACAGAATTCAGTTCAAGCAGCTCAGTCTCTAGACTGTCAACACACATTCAGCTCAGGAACCAAATGATACTTGATTGTGCTTGTTTATTCAGAAACAAAGCAGGCTGTGTAACTGAATCTTCTTTACACATCGATTACATTAATCATCACATCAGTGAGCTTTAATCAGCTGGACATGTTGGTGCAGCGAGCCCGTGACATTTCAGACTGAGCCATCACCTCTCCAGCCCTGAGCGGCACTGTCACATCGTGTTGCTTCTTCTTTTTGAACCCCTGTAAGCAGCACATTTTTGCTCTTCAGCAGCACGACATCATGGGAATAACAGTGAACACCACAAATCTTATCATTCCTACGCCTTATCACACATTCGCACTATACCGGAAATTACTTTTAAATTCCTTTTTTGTTTAATTGGGTCCTCTCGTCATCAGAGCCGCAGAGTGTTTTCCCCCTGCAGTTCCTTACATCCCCCACATGTTTGATGTTTCCCCCTCATATACAGTATCTGTCAGTATTTCCATGTTATGACATTTCACTGATTATAATATTGATTAAAGGCTGGAACAAGCCGCCACGCCCGATGCCCCTTGAGCTTTCAGTCTATCAGCTTGTGTGTGTTGGCCACCAAAGCGTGCACACACACCCACAAAGTCAATTAAGCACTTGTGGAGTGTTTGCTGGAAGCAGCATTACATCCAGGATCTTACTGTACCTGTCTGCTCGGCCTGCAGTCCCATTAGCGAGTCTCTGTGGGACTCACCGCTCTGAGCTCGCAACCAAAGAAAGGAATTTACAGAGCAGGTCTGTCTGACATGAACTACACCTCAGAAGCAGCAAGTGTGTGATTTCCACTGTTAGTCGACTCGGTTTCCTTCCTGCAGGTTTCCTACCACAGCCCTGTTTCAGCAACCTCTCTACACCCCACCATGTTACCCGACAAGTCAGAGTTGCAGCAGGAGGCACAAGGGTTGAAAGTCACTTTCTGGGAGCTGTGCATGACCTCAACAAGATGGAGGAGACAGGATCCAGAGTGCATTTATGTGACCTGAGGGGCGCCTCCTCTGTGGCATCTACATGAAGGTAATCGGTGGTTAGGTCTGTTTGCTGCTGGTGAAAGATGGAGCAAAAAGGAAGTGAGCTGATAATCAGCCGATAAAAACAGAATATTCTCAAGTGAAACGCGCTGCATAATTCAGCAGGAGCAGTTCATGCAGCGCGTGATGAGGCGTGATAAGGTGGTGCTGTGTGCGGGGAAGTCGGGTACGCAGTGTGATGGCCAGGCTGATGTGGAGGAAGTGGTTTTGTTTGGTTCGGTGGCAGAACATGGAGTAAAATAGGGAAGAGCGGTGACATGCCGTCACGCCGCATAGCTCATACTCGTCTGACCTGTTCACATCCTCCTCAGCAACCTTCCGCGAAGCCTCCCTCCAGGACGGGGTTCAGCTCCGCGGATCATCTGGCGGAATAACCGGCAGATTTACAGCCGCACATGGCTCACATCTGCGCGCTGGGGTCCGGGATGCGGAGCCTGACCACTGCAGACAATACGGATGCCTACACACCCCCCGCCGCCGTAACCTCCGCAGTACCAATCACACGCAAACTTTACGCCGGATCACCATAAATTACGCTTTTACGCACCCGCGCTGCTAAAACACGCGCAAACTTTACTATGACAAGAGAGCACGCGCTCGAGATTCGGTGAGACGGTGTTAGGCCACTGACAGAGAAAACGGGCTTACCTCCTGATGTGAAGAGAAGCGACAGCAGCTGCTGCTCTGAGAGGACCGAGGCGCCGCGAGCCGGTGACCAAAAGCAGCTGATCAGTGGAGCGCGAGGCAAAAGCAAACAGCAGCACTTCCTGTTGGTTTACTGTCAAAATAATGTTCCCGACTCAGAAAGGAAAAAGTCACTTCCTCCATTCATTAACATCATAATATTTATTAGTAGAGTCATCATAACTCTAACTAACGCCAAAAATATACTTAAAAATTTGCCTCTGGAAAACAATTTAAAAAGTAACATACTAACCTAAATCTTTTGGCTACTTTGATAAATGTGAGGTGGCTAAGCTGTATCTCTGAATTTAAATGATTAATATATAATATAATATGAAGTAGCGTATTAGGTTCCTTTGTATGTTTGGGGACAATTACATGATTTAAAATAATCAGATCATAAACTTAACAGAAAAAGTGAAGGAATGTGTTTGATTATTTCTACTTTTTAACCAAACACATAGGTGTTGTGTGAAGTATTTTTACCTTTAAAATATCAGAAGGAGCAATGTTGGTTTAATTCAGCATTTTAAGAAAAGAGACAAACACCAGAATTATGCTATTTCAATTGACAATTCTTTGTTTGAGGCA
>JAVQJG010249519.1:0-19019 GCA_036024015.1 Craterocephalus amniculus | reverse complement strand
TCATTTTTTAATTTGTTATAGATTAAAATAATAACTACAGAATACTGTATTATTAAAATGATAATACTATGAATACAAAAAATTGACTAGAAATGAGAGATAAAAAGTAATAGAATTATATATACAAATAATATTTTCTGTCTTATTTTGCAGATATAACAGAAAATACAAAGAAAAGGACCCTTACTAGGACCCTTACTTTTCAACTCCTTTTTACTTGTGGCTCACATGTCCGTCCACATGTGAACTACATGTACAAACATATGAAGAACATGTAAATATGACATTTACCCATTTGGTCACAAACATGCAAAGAGGTACCACATGTGAAAGATTTGTAAAATATACGGCTCATATATGCTCACATTTGGTTCACATATTCTTTAGATGGTTTTGAAATATTTCCATGTAATCCACTTGCAAATTATATGTGGATCACTCGTGGTTGACACACGTGGTTAACATATAATCCACATGTGAAGAACATAGGGATTTATGTGAATCACATGTGGCCACATGTTTATGATCACATGGTCACATGTGAAATTTGTGTGTTTTTCTGTAATGGAAGCTACATCAGTGGACATCAGGGAATGATCCAATACACTGCCACTCACTGTAGAATGTATTTATACATCATATATATGATACATTAAAATTACCAGGTTTGCATCAGTGATGAACAAAAAGAAAAACATATGGCATACTTGAACGATCAAAATATATCATTTTATTAAAATTTAAAAAAAATATTTGATTAATAAAATAAGTAGAAAGTAAAATATGATTAAGAAAGAAAAACGGATCCATGTACATGTGCATATTGTATTTGAAAACATGTAACACTGTTTTTGAAAAGTTCATTCACGAAAGGATGAATTTATTCATCATAGTATTGTACTGTATAGCCTGTCTGCCAGCTGTTGATTCACCAGATGAAAATTATGGAATGATGATCATGAGAATGTCAAGCAAGTTTCGTTTAATTTACTTTTAAAGCATGTGGTCTAACAATCTAAACAATTATAGGGTTTTATTGAAATTATTCACAGAATGTAAAATCAGAGTCTTTTGGCAGAATGACTGATGGATGCAAAAGTAGTTTTGTGTTGTGTGTATTAACTCACCTCACCGTTCAGGAAACAGTACAGCAGGGCCACAACGAATCCCTTCAAAGCATAAAACCATTATGTCATTTTTATGTGCAGCTTTTTCCTTTTGGATCTGGATTTTGTTTTGCAGGATACCTGAAAAGATCCCAAACCGAGCTCAATAAAGATTCGAGCCTCTGCTCCTGTGTTTTCTGGCAAGAAGGCAAACACCATGTAGTGCATCCCAAACAGGGGGATGAGCAGCAGAGTGGATTTGGCTAGTCTCCTGCAAACACACACACACACACACAAAAGACGCTCATGATGAAAACAAGCATACCTGCTCCTCCTCTGTGGGAACATTTATATAGGCTTTATATGTGTTAATGCCATTTTTAAGAGCACAGCATCTATTAAACTCACTTAAAGTGGCTGGTATCGTTTCCCCCAACTCCAGGAGACCTCAGCTTCTGCACCAGTATACGGATCACATTGATGAAGATGATGAAGTTAACCTATATGAAACAAAAATCCAGCTGTTAATGACATATGAGACATCAAAAACATCAGTCATAATACAGAAAGAACAACGGAGAAAGAAATACTTTAAAATAAAGCATGCCTGCACGAAAACAAGAAAATATAGATGATTTCTTTCTGAAGAGTGTTTGGTCAAGTTTACACAAGAGAAACAAATGAGCTGCTCTTGACTTTTTATTGTTGTGCCTTATATAAAACAGAAGATTACAGTCAGAATACAGCAGGCTTTCAAGATTGAAGAGTCACATAATCCTCCAATATCTCCCGCTCTAACTGCTGTACTCACCAGTAGTGATGCTGTTATTGGAGCTTTTATGATCCACCAGATGAAGGCCACATCTGTGTCATCCCAGCATCTGAGACGCACACAGCCAATAAAAAAAAATAAACAGGACGGTCTCAGAGCAACAATTTTGTAATCCCATCTTGAAAAACACAACTCCAGAGCCAAAAAATGAAAATAAATAAATAAAAAAAATCCTAATAATAATAATAATAATAATCACTCATGGAGCAGTTACCATAATACATTACTCTGTTAACTAAAGTAACAAGCAAAAAGCAGAGGGAGAATGAGCAACATGCTGAAATAAATAGGAAATTATAATGAAAACTCTCAAACAGGGCAGGTTCTGTTTTACAGTGCACTTGTTGACAAAGCGAAGCTCTGTTATCCACACTGGACTACAATGATTAATCACTATCAGTTAGCAAAGCAAGTGTGCATCCTGTGATTTATTTCTACATGAAAAAAGACAAATAGATCACAGAGCACATTATCATCAACATTACTAAAATGTTTCTATCTTTTTTTCGTGTGAAATTTTAAATGAGCAGTTTATTTTTTTTATGTATTTTAAAAAAAATTAATATGTTTCATAAGTTTCCAAATCCTGTTCCATTAATTTTACTATTGTGTGTGGCTGTCATGATGCTTTTGATTCTGTTTAGTTTGCAAATGTCCAGAATTTAAACATTTTTATTGTTTTTTTTCATATTTACTTGCAAAGTTTGACTTCAACAGCAGGTCTGCCTGTGTTTTGAATCACTAATTACCACACCTCCCCTGTTAAACGTTTTACCTTATAGTCTGGGGTTTTCTTTGGTCCTCTGTCAGATTCTAGCTTTCATTTATTATTGTGTTTCCAGTTGTCCTCAAAACTGGGGATTCTAAGGAATTTGAAATGACGAAGTTATCTTTGTTTTTCAGTCGGCAATTTTAAAAGTTGCAGAGGACGCCCAGATTCCAGATTTAAAGATGGATGTGCCCAGTGCTATGATAAATCACATTTTTTATAATATATTTTATGTCCGTTAACTTTACAGTGTAAACAGCAGTAAGTTGTCGTCATTGATAATTAAGTTGTTATGGTGGACTTGTTTGTGCAAAATTGCATCAATATGTGTGGTTTATTAATCATTACTACCCATGGTGGTCTCATGGTGCACATTTTTAAATTGGGTTTGCAGAGGCTCACAAATTGGCTATTTTGGAGGCATCCTTTTTTTTTTTTGAGTCGGTGCAGCTGGAATGCCAACGACATAATCGGCCGCTTGGAATTACGAGACAATTGGAATGCACCATCATTCCCCTCACACCAGGTTCTGTTTGCTCATGTCACACACTTCTTAGTCTGAATTCTGTGCAATTCAAGCACCTTTTAATAAAGTTTATTCTTCCTCACTAGCCAACATCCTGAGACAGCATCTGTGTTTATGTGCCCCAAACACATACTTATGAAAAAATTGCTAAAAGAAAAAAACAAGCTATTTACATAAATTGCCCCCAACTGTGAACTGATGCAGGCTGTTTTGACCCCAGGAGTACATATCTTGAATTAAAGTGCAAACTTTGGGAGGTTTCCAGCTGCTAGATGAATCATTAACACCTCTTTATTCTGTTTTAATGTTAAATGTTAGTGGATAACAAACCAAACTAGATGCTTTAACACCATAAATAAATGAAATAAGAGGAACAATTCACTTGCTTTCAGTTTTATGTGGGGATGACATAATGCTTTGCTGCATAAATTCACAGGATGCTTCACTATGTATTCTGATTCAGTTTCATCATTTTTGTTATTTGACATATTTCTCTGATTTTTCAGCAGAAGCTCACCCCGTGTTATCATAGAAGTTCCGAGCAAGGATCCAGGCCAGTATGATTGTGGTTGGGAGACCTAGAAGGAATAAACACAGTCGCCTGGTCATTAGGAGAGAGTCACAGCGGAGCTCTAACAAGACTCAAGACAGAAATAAATTCTGGCCAGTGAGATGGATGAAAGGGGATCATGATGAGCGAGGCACCGACCCCAGCCGATGAGGATGTACCACCAGAAGAATTTTTTCTGGAAGACAAATGTGAGCGCGAGCAGTGTTTGCAGGTACATTCCCTCCACCAGCAGCCAGAAGTAATTAGCCAGGATGCTGAACTGAAAGAAGGCCACGGCTGATTTACAGGATGCCTACCAGACAAACAACAACACAACAAAACATTATGTAAATGCAACGTCAGGCTTGACAACCTCTAATCAAGTTTCTAGTGAAGATGTTTCCAAGTTATAAATCAGAGACCTGAGTTTCCAGTTGTTAACTCATGCAGCACTATGAATCATTAAGCAGAAGTGCCTTACTCAGTGAAATCTTAAGCCTTAAAAACACAAATAATCTTTTAATCTGAAGTGTTTATTCGGTCCCTTAACAAACATGTCTTTAAAAATGAACAAAAAGTCATTTTTGTATATTTACTGTTTATTACCATGACATGTAAAAATGATTGTAGTGCAAAAGGTGTCCACCAGGAGGCATAAGACACGCAAATTATCCGAATTTTGAGTCAAGTTTTTACCATGAAATGATGCAAAACCTGGTGAACATCAGAGTAATGCTGCCTACACAGACCTGGAATTAAGACTGCTTCTACTACCGCAGAATAAACAGTTTAACTTCCTGCATCCATCCCCACACTGCAACAACCAGTTTATCTTTGTGTTCAGTCCACAGCGGTTATTTTAGTTCTGGGGAAATTGTTGACTTTATTTCTTTTCTGCACCCTGGTTGGCAATAAGGTGTTTTCTGTTGGTATAAACTTGGTCCATCAAAGGTAACTCCTCCTTTATGTCACGTTTAGCCATCACCTCCTATATCAGTCAGTTTTCATTGCCCTTTGCTGCCTCCTCATTATTCTCGGCCATGTCATCTCTACTGGTTTGTATTCTGTCAGCTTTTTTGCTTGAATTAATGCTGGATAGTGATTTGCATTGTTTAGGATTCTCTTTACTGGACTGCATTAGAATATTCTGAGCTAACGTTCTCTATCATAGCCATGAGAAAATCTTTCCACTTTAATAAAGGGAAAAACAGATGTTGCAGTTAGTTTTTATTGTTTGTGTTTGGCTGGGTTAATTTCCAAAAAAATTCTTGTTTTTCAAATTAAATTTCTGATTGTTTCTTCATAAATGTTGGATATGATAAAATGAAAGCCGTTCTCTCTGCCATCCATTTGTCACCACTGTCTCTTTCTCTAAAGCATCATGTTTTTTTCTGTTCTGATGGAGCAGAGGAGCTTTCTGTCTTCTTATCACCAGCTGTGTCTGCCTCACTTCCTCTCTAAATGAGTCACAGAGTGCTGATGCTGATCCCATATAGACACACAAGGGGGACATCTACCTTCAGTACAGCAGCTTCATCAGCAGAAAACTATCATCATTAATGCGCTCAGCCTTTCCCTGCATCCCAATCCTTCCTGCTCTCTATGATAAGCTCTTCTGGGTTCTTTCAAAAACACAAGAACACAGGAAACACCGACTATGTGCTCAATTTTTATACAGCTCCCTCCAGCCTGTGTTTTATCTTTAACTTACATTTTCCCTGGGAAGATTTCTGCATGGACGTGGAAGTGTGACACATTCTTTATTTTGTGTTCATCCGCTGATGGTTTCACTAAACTACAAGATGTGAGTCCTTCAGGGGTAAATATAGACGCACTGATGGAGCCAAAGGGCTGCACACTCACTGTGGACATGAAGCAGTGGTCCAGGTTTTCATCAGAGAAAAGAACAGTGTCTTTGATGAAGACTGCGCTCGCTCTCAGGATGAACGAGAAGAACAGGTTGATGTGGATGTAGTTCCGGGTGCAGTGAAACTTCCTGCATGAGAAAACTTACAGACTCAAAACCTTTTTTTAAAACTACAGACAGAGAAAAAAAACAAATTCACACAAACGAGTCAGCCTGACAGACTGAGCATTACCTGAAGACAGTGAAGACAAAAATGGCCGATATAAGAGATACGAGGGAGGTAGCATAGCCAGCAGTGTACACCTGTTTGAAGTTGGAGAAATATGTTGTCTGAAATAAGAAAAAAAAGAGAAAAAATGTTCAGAAACAAGCTTTAAATCAGGTGTTTAGTGTTGAGCTAGTAGAAAGTGAACTTGTCTTTATTGTTCTTTGAGGCTGTGCTGGGAACAACACAGTTGCTTCAGTTGAACTAATTTGAATTTTTTTTAATGCAAAATGTGTTTATTTGTAATTAGCTTGGCTGGATTTCACTCCATGGAGGCTCGGGGCAGAAATCATCTGTGGCGGTTTTATGACCAAGGCACAGACCTTCCAAGCTTAAATGTTCCAACAAACAGGGGAAACTGTAGAAACAAAGCAGCAAGGAAAAAAAACTGAATTCACTTCAGGAGCCAGAGATAAAAATAAGACTATAGTACGTGATGATTTAATTCCTGAGTTCAGACATTTAGATGGAAAAACAACCTGTTCTTCAAGCCCAAATTCTGTATGTTACGTTTTAAAATGTTCACATCATGTAAAAGCAAACCCTTTCTATACATAGTTTAAAGCAGGAAATATGTGTAAGCTTACTCCCAATAAGAGTCTCATTATTCTTCTACACTCAAAGGCCAATTAAAGTGTTCCACTGTTTGTTAACAGAATAAATAATCAGCCAATCACATGAAAGCAATTCAGTGCATCTAGTCATGTAGAAGTGGTAAAGACGACTTGATGAAGGTCAAACTGAGATTCAGAATGAGGAAGGAAAGAGATTTAAGTGACTCTGAATGTGGCATGGTAGTTGGTCTGAGTATTTACTGGGATTTTCTTACACACCCATCAGGGCTTTTAGAGAATGGTCTGAAGAAAATCATATATCCATTGAGCAACAGTTGTCTGGACAAAAAGGTCTTTTAGTTGTCAGAAGTGAGAGGAAATGGGTAGACTGGTTGGAGATTACATATAAGCAACAGGAAGTCATGTAAGCACTGGTTCAAACCAAAGTCTGCAGAACAGCATCTCTGAACACACAACATGTCCAGTCTGGAAGCACATGGGCTCCAGCAGCAGCTGGATACAGGAAACTGTAGCTACAGACCCACCACAACTGGGCAAACTGGTCTGATAAGTCTCCATTTCAGCTCCACATCCAGATTTTAGGCTCAGAATCTGCAGGAAGCATCATGGAAGCACGGATCCATCCTGCCTTGGGTCTATGCTTCAGGCTGCTGCTGGTGTGATGGTCAGGGGAGATTTTCTTGGCACACTTCTCCTGTAGTCTCAACATGGCATGTCACGGATTAACCAGCACAGCCTTCCTGAGTCCTGCTGCTGACCATGTCCATCCCTTTCTGAGCCCAGTGGAGCATCTTCTGATGCTGCTTCCAGCAGGATGATGCTCCATGTCACACAGTTCAAATCCATGAGTTCACGGCCTCCACAGCTACAACATCTCAGTCCAGTAGTCTATCTTTGTGATGTGGTGGGACGGGAGCAGCAAGTGTGTGATGCTGTCATGTCAACATGCAACAGAACCTCTAAAGAAGGTTTCCATCTCCTGTTTGGATCTATCACATCAAGAATAAAGGCAGTTCTGGAGGTAACATAGGATCAGTTTCAGCAAGGTGGACCAATCAGCTCATAACCCTAATTATGCTAATGTGATACACATCCCAGTTACATCCTACTAATATCAAACGAAACATATTAACAAGAAGAAGCTCAGGTTCACCTTGACGAATCAGCTCTTAACTTAATCTCAACTTCCTCCAGAAACCTTCTCCATCAATATGACAGCACCACACACCCTCCTCCTTTTGTCCTAAAAGTGTTTGCTCAACCTGAGTGTTGATGACAGCAGAAACATCCAACATTTTCTGTGTTTCAACAAATGGCTGCTACCTCTGCACCAGCTGTGCAGGGCTCAGGTCTAAGCTGAGAGCTGTCAGTCATCTTTCTCAGCCTGCTTTAAATACCACCTGACATTTATAGCATCACTTTTCATGACTGTAATAAGAGCTGGAGCAGAAAACCTAACAATTAAACCTCTAACTGCACAAAGCCAACCTACGACCATCAGATGACCATGAGTTTGTCTTATGGATTCTCCAGTCAGGACAAATACTGGGCAATATTGAAATGTCTGAAAAACAGTTCTTTATGAAAACAGATACAAAATTAAAATAAGAGAACCAGAGACTCGTGATGGTGAATATACTCAGGCATGACATTTTTCGGCTGAATGACTAAACCAGACAGAAATAATCTGCTCAAACCTTCACCTCTGGCTCTGTCTCTTCATCTTCTGCAAACTCACAGGCATCCTCGTAGGATGGGTAGAGCTCGGACCATCCTTCCTTGGTGCAGTTTCTATAAACATAAACTAGAAAAAAATGTATTTCAGTGACTTAGAGAAGAGCGAGTCCAGGAAAACCACATCATCTGTTATGCAGTGCTTTAAAACTGAACCAAGGTCTGCAAGATGACACAAATGCAGAGTTTGCAAATGGCTGACAGATGTGGGGATCTCATACTGCTGTCATGGAGACAGCGGGCCCCATTAAGGACACACAAAGCATGTTATTCTGTTGATGCACTCACTCTTTGGTAAATGTCACTGCTCCTTCAGTGGCTGTTTAAAGACTCACATCCCATACATCAAACATGACTTGTTGGACCACTGACGCTGCAACACACTTGACTCTAATCATTGGCTCTTTAAGGATGCATTCACACCAGAATAGTCTGGTGGGACTTGGTCTGATTGGCTGATATTTCCCGAAAAGATGGCTGACCAACAAAAATGAGGAGACAATCCAGCTCACTGATTGGCAAGGCCTGAAAAACAGCTAGCTAGTTCACCGCAAATAAACAGTGGAGTAAGTGGAGACTTAAATCAGTCTTTGGGTTTCTGGTTTTACTTTGTGTTAAAGCCCAACTGAGTTTTCACCAGAGTGTCCAGTCGGAGCAGCAGGCTGGGAGATATTAGATGTTGCGGTACTTTTACGTCATCTCATCTGTTTAGTCTGCTGGAAAGTCTGCTTTCACACCGAACCACACAAACACCCACCAGGTCCCAGTGCTGCTCGAGTCGCATCACTCTGGCTCTGAAGCATTTACACTGCTTCCCTATCCGTCAGAGGATAGTTTTTAAAGTTGCTGGTTTACAAAACTCTGAATGGTTTAGGGTCAAAATCATCTGGATCTGGTCTTGTATCAGTTCCCAGAGCCAGAAGCAGACGTAGAAGCTGTATTCAGCTTCTATGCTTCACAGGTCTGGAACAAAGTCTCAGAAAGTCTCAGATCAGCTGAAACAAATCCAGGTTGAAGATTTTCCTGTTCTCTGCTGCATTTACACAGTTTCTGTTCAACAGTCCACATCTGCACCGCTTTTTCTAAGCTGGGATTTTTAAAGTTGAGCATGTCTCAGATAATGTGTTTATCTAATCTTCTTTTCTCTTTTATTTCACTTATTATAATTTTTTAATTATGCTTTTTATTTTGGGCTGAGTGATGATGTTTTAATGTCTCTGTTAAGCACTTTGCATCATCCAGTTGTTGATCAGTGCTAAACTTGCCTTGGTTGGGTTTGCATGTCCTCACATTCCTCCTGTTTCAGAAAAGAGACGTTTGATTAGCTTTGTCAGAATGAAAAAAGTTGGGATTTTTTTCTCTGATGCTGAAGCCTTTTCCTAAACAACTTTGGTGAAGCCTGCATGTAAATCCAAGATTAAATAAAAAATACAAGCAGTAAAATTTCATGTTTTATTTCTTTACTTTCCAAAAAACCAAAATAAATCATTAAACTTTATGAAGCTCAGGCAGGTAAAAGCTGTGAATGCTGAATTTAAATGAGCAGAAGTTACAACCGTGTCCTGCTGTGGCCTGGAAGGATAAACGATGACACACGGAGGTAGATATTTTCAACAAAGAGGGCACAGTTTGGTGAAGTGAGATGATGTCCAGCTGCAGAGTGCAGGAGAGTGAGGAGGTTTGAGTCGTGGGTGGATTTCCCGATATCCTCGGTACCGCAGCATGCAGAGCCTGCAGCTGCAGCGAATGATCGGATCTGAATGGAGGTTTGAAGGCCGAGGCTCTGGGGAGGGTGCTAAAGCTCATATTGCCATGCTTAACAAGCAGTGCCAACTCCCTACTCATGCTCCTGGCTTTTCAGTGAACTCTTTGATTTCCAATTCATTATTTTCTCTGCATGCACAGTCCAACTGGAGAGGCTGGATCCACCACACAGCTACAGAGTTAGACTTATCCGGAATGTCTGTGGAGGAGTAAATCCACAGAGGTTCAGGGATCCACTAACACTGAGTTATGAGGTCATCTAGAGCAACCTCCACAAAAACTTTCACTCAAAACCTGATTTGTTTTCTATGTTCCTCTTCATCTGAGTGTCTCACATTGAACTACATCATTTCAGCACCCACATACAGAACTGTTCGTTCTCTGTAAGTTCTTCTCAGCCAATGTGAGTTTGGGTGGTATATTTGTTTGTCCCCCTTCCGACTTTTATCCTGGACAATAATACACAATATAAAGCATTACATAAACTAGACAGGCCCTGCGATGGACTGGCGACCTGTCCACGGTGTACCCTGCCTCTTGCCTGATAATTACTGGGATAGGCTCCAGCCCCCCGTGAGCATGAACTGGATTAAGCAGCACAGAAAATGAATCAATTAATAAATTAGTCCGCATAGAGAGGAACTAGCAGTTTTTACAGAGAAACAATAAACATTCAGACTTAATTAGAACAATCACTGCATGTCAGTTGTTTGGCTTTAAATCTCATTGTTTAATGAGATCTAAAAAAAAATGGCAGCAAATATTTCCTGAAAATCCTCCAATCCAAATGAATTTCTTCAACTAGCAGGGAAAACAAACTATGTTTCAATGAATGGGCTTAATTTCATGTAAACCACTGACATGGTAGGTCTATTAGAAAAAAGCTCCATGATGCACGATTATTCCGTCCCTGTAAGTTCTTAGGTAGTTTCTGTTGTGTCATGGAAGAAAAAAGAATAGGAAGTGATTGAAAATCGGGTTTGTCTGTTCTAACTTCTTGTATTTAATTCAGTTTTATTTTAAAAAATATTGAATAAACATAAATGCCCTACATTGGAATAAAAATATAAAAAAATGATGAGTGGCTCAAGACTTTTGCAAATTACTACAGTTTGACAGCTGGCCGGTTTCTTGTTATCTTTGATGATTCATCCTTTAATTCATTTATTATATAGACCTGCTTCATCTTCTTCAGGCTGGACACTTTACCACTTACCACTGGGTAAAAGCTATTACTAATTAAATAATAATTGAAAGTATTTTAGCTTCCACTTCTCCTTTAGGAGAAGAATTCTCTTTGTGACTATAAGGTCCCTAAGAAGCCAGCAAGTTTTCCGCTGGATGTCTCTATGTGTGTGCAACAAGATGAGCTCACTTCATTGTTTTAATGGGGGCCTGATTTGTGTCTCCATCTTATGTAAACTAGTCATTTTTCTCCACTCTGCAACAGATATGTGATGCTTCAGAAAAAACGTGCGCATCTCCAAGCCGCTGCAGCTGACATCCAAGCTGAAAATGTATTTCTAAGAAAATATTATGTCAATCCAACTACTGGAGGATTAAATGGAGATTTTATGTGGATTACTGCTGGATTAACATTAACCTGGATTTGCATTTCATTTTATTCATTTAATTTTACTTTTTAAATGTTTAAAATTTGTGTCTATAAAGGCAGTGACTGCCTTTTCCTGTGCCTCAACATTTCCCCCGGGTCTGCTTGTGACAGTACACAGATTTTTCTGTCATTGTTCAATTACTGAATTCGCTGGAATGCATCTTCTTCTTCATCTCAGCTGTGCTTCTATCTGTCTGTCATCTATTAGACGCTACATGAGAGAATGTAAGCGCATTTTGTTTTCTTTAGATCGTACAGCTGGATGAGACAGGGGTCTGGAGAGGATGTGGGGGGTCATGTAAACAGCAGTGCATGCTTAAAAATGTCTGATCTTCATAAACCACTCAATGAAAACACAACACTGGGTCACTTTACTGGGCTGCAAACTAAAACATGAACCCTCTAAGGTATGATGTGAAGGTTAAAACTGCTAATTTAACTTCTAGGAAAACAAGAAATCACATGTGCAAAAGCTCAGTTTTCCAGTTAAAAGTCAGCATGGCCTTAAGACAAAGCACTGGCTGAACACATCAAGGATAGAAAGAGGATAAAAAGCGGATCAGCTTGACTGTTGGCAGGATTATTAATCACTTCTCTGTGCGCGCTGCCTCATATGGCGCTGATGTGAGCTTTTCTGCAGCTCCCAAAATAAAAAGAGCAAATGTGAACAGTACAAATATATTTAAGAGTATCGGTTTCCTAAAAGCCGAAAATTGCACCTGCAGCATAAAAAGACTGGGGAAAGTTGGCACATTAATACAAATGAACCCTATAATAATAAATAAAAAGTTCATTTTCATCTGATATGCCCTGTAAAGGATTAAACTGAAGGCTATACATCTCTGCTGTTCAGGTGTGAGCTTTGCGTTGCCGCTACTCGTGAAGAAAGTGATTTACCTTGGTTATTAGCGAACAGCTGGGAGACGTTGGCACACGAGATGCTCACAACCTGCCCCACCTCCGCTCGATTCCAGCACCGAATGCTGTCCCAAACTGTTGGACAGCCTGCAGCAGGAAGACATTAAACAGAGTCACTGATGGGTTCACTGGATGGGTAATCCACCTAAAGAGACTGGTAAGTCAGAGCCTTTCGTTTCTCTGCAGAAAGCTGCTAAATTAGAGCGATACGCTCACCTGGAATGGCAGAGTTGTCATTCATAGTCTAACTAGGAAGCAAGTTACAAAAGCATCACAAATAATGATCCATTTCAGTACAGTAGCATGCGTTTAAATAGTGCTGTGGAATCAAGGTCACAGTCAATGATTCACAGACTTGAAGTAATAATAATTATCCAGAAGGATGAGCTAAGAAGAAAACGTTGTTCTGATTTCAGTTAATCTGCTTAACAGCCCTGCAAAATGCGAGATTAATCAGGATAAGTGGAAGAGGACGGTACGGTACGGTTTCTTTATGTGGAGGATACCTCATTTGCAAACATGAGCGTTCTGTTTCAGGCTGACTTCTTCATGTCATATGTGCACATTTTATTAAATGCTGTAAATGACACCAAATGTTCCATGTTGTAGCACAAAAGCACAGAGAGCTTTTGTCTTGTCACAGAAATGAAATCACAGAAAATGACGGATGGTTATAATTATACGCCTGCACATGTCATGACATGTTATAACTACCCAGGGGTTCATCCCTTCAGTGTAACATGGCAAGTCTTTGCACACAACATTAATTTGCATGTTATTCTGATCCTGTTGCATCGCACCAGGGGGCTTTTATGGAAACGCCTTTGGCACCGATTCCAAAATCCACAGACAAAACAAACACATTGATTAGAAACAGATCAGGTCGGTTTCCACTTTACAATGATTCAATGACAACCACAGCTTACTGGATCACTTCCAGTTTTATTATGGTCATAACTTTACCACCCCGTTTAATCCAACTGTCAATAAATGAATATGAACATTTAAATCAGGCTGTAGAGAAAGAGTGTATGAAAATGCTCGGTGTGGTGACATCTAGTGGCTATAAGTGTAGAATGCAACCAAATAAAAAGCGTTCTCTACTAAGAGAATAAAAAGTCCGGCTACTTGGAGAGAAAAGATAAAGAAAGGTGGTTCAGGATTTTCGCACAGTTCACTGAAAGTTCACCCTCTGCAAAAAATAAAATAAATTGTTGGATTAAAACTGGGCTTTTAAAGGGCATGAACTGGGGGGGGGGGGCATCAGAGCGATGGAGTGCAGCAGAGAGGAAGAGGAGCAGTGTTGCGATATTACAGCAAGCTGTTTAATCTACAAAAACTCTTTAGGAATAGCACAACAGATTTATGCAAGTTGATGAAAGCTTGCGTAAATAAAAGAGACGCCCCCCCACCACCACCCCCACCTCCACCACCACAAGGCCACAGAAGGAGAGAAATGATGTTGCTGTGATGGACTGTTTTGGTTCTGTGCTCTGTGGTGGCTCTAGTTCTGCTTCTTATCCCCCACCCCAAAATATTCAAGGAGGCCTCTTATCGATAAGGATAAAGCATATTTGTTGGGCACAGTATGGTAGTTAGACCATCTTCCTGTTGCAATGATGCCTACGGCGAAAGCAGTGGAGGGGGTGGGACCTTCACTGATTCTGCACCGCTCTGCTGCGCCAATGTCCAAACTGCCCCTGCAGTGTGTTACTTTAACCCTCATATGCCCCCTGGACATTTTTGTCTACTTCCAAAAAATTCTAAACTCCCTCACAGACAACGACTCTGCCCACCGGAGCTGACTTTTTGTGAAGAAGTATCATCCTGTATGAAATTTCAAAAGCCCAAGCTTCTAGAAAGTGGGAAAAAAAGTCTGTGTGAGGGGTCATACGGTCATACATGTAAGTTTTCTGAGGGGTAACTCAAGGGTTAAGTCTCATCTAAGGACCTACTTCTATCTTTCTTTTAACTCATGACGCATGAGTCATATGGCCCTCTATTTTTTTTTCTGTTTTTATTTATTGATATTGCTGATTTTTGATGTGCAGCACTTCATGTTCTGTTTCTAAAATGTGGCTTATCAAGAAAGTGGATTGGACTGGAAACCAACAACCTGCCAAAGAACAAAGGAAACTGGTGACTTGATGAATGTTGTGTAACAATCAGTAAGTAACTCAGAGTGCATCAAGGGTTAAACTGCAAAAACACAAAGAGCACCTAAACTGAAAAGAACAAACAAGACAAATTGAACCAGAAATAAACCGAAACAAAACCATGAAAGCCAAGATATACATACTTTCTATATGATTCTTGTTCCCAAAAATGTCATTTCCATTTTTGCTTTAAATGTTGCAAATAAAGTTTTCAGTGAGCTCAGTGAAGCAGTAAATTGGTCAGACTGATCTACCTAAACTTCCCAAATATCCGAAACAATTCAGAATGAGCTGATGCTTGGCTTTGATCCAGTTCTTACAACCCCACCTCCTTTTTTTATGCTGCTCACTTGAATTTTAGTCGGCGTCTGACTTGCTTGACCTTGAACTCATCTCGGTCCTACAGTACCTGCTAATGAATCACTTCAGCGGGACAGAAAATCAGCATTCTGCTATGTTTCAAGGGTTTCCCTCGGTCTGGGAGAGTTAAGGGGCGTTAGATTCTGTGACGTCCTCAGCCCTCCTTTCTGCCCACGCTTTGTCTCTGCTGCTCCCATCACATGGCTGACGAGCTCTCCCTGCAGCCTGAACGCAAGGCAGGGTGTGTGTTTGTGTGTGTGTGATAAGAGAAAGCAGTAATGAGGCGCCCGTCTCCCTCCGCCACCACAACGCCTCGTACATCAAAGCCTCTCGGCCCTGTGTCAATTAAAAGGGCCACGCATGGAGACACACCAGCACTCATTCATAATAAAACACAGCTTCTGGCTACTGCTGCAGGTTCTCCTGCCAAAGCGGGGAGGAGGCAGACGTCTCACTGGATAAACGTGCCTTTGAACTTCTTAGATTTACTCTTTTCAGAGGATCCATGGCTATTGTTGCACTCATGCTAAAATGCAAATGGCATTCTTAATTTTTCATCTGCTTCACTGATTGAAGACGGAGCTTTGTTTAGCTGTTAAACGCCCCGATGGCCATCAAGGTGATGAATATCTACCACAGGCTGCTACTGTAAATGAAGGCATCAATTAGCAGCGGAGGCTCCGTAGATGGGAGTGAGGTTCCTTCATTAGCTGCTAATTAAAGCATTGCTTGTGACATTCTGTCAGGATGGTAAAATGGATGAACGGACTCGTTCTTCTCATCACATACTGATGGTTGTACTTTTCCTGCTGTTTATGTTGTGTATGTGGCTCACAATGCCAGTAATTCCCAGTGACACATGTGGGGGAGCTGTGTGACAGGCTGTTACGTAATGAGCATCATTACATGCATGAAAATCTCGTTGACGAACACCTTCAAAAGTTACACAAAAACAAGTCAAGTGGAGCTGATACAAAAAGAAATAGAAAGAAGTAAATTTTCTGTGCTGTAACTTATTATTGGTGTATGTTTAATAGATACATTGATACATTGCTGCACAATCAGCACGCTTTTACCATTTGATGTCTGAGCATTAGCCAAAATGAAGCATAGGGTCAAAGGTTAAATGAGATTGCAATACTTTTGAGTTGACACTTGGATACCAGCCAGTCAAAGTATCAGAATCGATACTTTTTGAATATTGCAATACCAGTTCTGATCACAACTTCACATTTGTTCTCAATCCTGAGGGTTTAAATCAATAAAACCGCATGAGTGTGGTCTCACTGTGTCACATGATTATGGCACTCTATCAGATGCTGTTTTGATTGGATATTTTACTGGCTAATGCAGGTTATTGCACGTTACCACTTATTATATTCTTCATTATACTATTATGTTTTATTTTCCACTGAAATTGTGAATAATCTTAGAATGTGTATTTTAATTATTTGGTCATTTTAAAAACATTTATTTACTAAACATTCATTTAATATTATTTATTTCTAATCCTTCAGCTGCCTACATCATTCACTTCATTTATTTATTCACTTAATGCTTACGCTCTTTTCTGAAGGGACACAGTTTGTGGACGGGCAAATTCCACATAAACACCACATTGTTTTGCACACAGATAAATCCAGCTTGAAGTTCATTGTCTTTGCTGCTCAGAAACTCTAGACGGCGTTTACAAAAATCAGTGGCAGCTCATGTCCTATGATTTTATCCATGGAAAAAACTGACAGTAATGAGAGAAACCCTCTATTTAGCAAAGGTAACATATACTCTCATAAAATGTGTTAAATATTTTAATAGTGCTGTGTTTTAGAAGTATGGCCGTCTGTTTAATGTTTGTATGGCACATGGGTTTTATAAATATATATTTTCTGGTTTTCTGTTGAAAGCCTGTAACTTTTGCTGTTATATCTTTATTTACTTAAATCAATAAAATGTGAGGTCATACATAAAGAGTCAGTTCTTATTGTGGTCTGTTGTTAGGTCTGAGAATTATGTTACACAAACGGGTCTTTTTGTCTTCATTTGTGCTTTTTTTCACATGCATCACAGTTTTGGTACAAACAGTAAAGTACAGCATCAAGATTCTATGATTTAAGTAAACTTTCAATTATAATCCAGTTACTGATGATAAAATACACGTTTAACCCCAAATTACTACAATATAGATATTCAAACATGAAGATCAATTTTAGAACATGAATTGTTCATATCGGAAGTAACAATATTTAGATATCATCCCAAACATCCTTATAAGACAAGCGTCTTCTAGCGGCTGGAGAGATCTCACAGTACAGGTAGGATGCAAGATGCTGGATCAGCATTTCAGTCTTTGACACCGAATTTGACGCAGACTCTGAAATGTCAACCATTAATCCCATGGAGATAACCCAAGAGGCAAACTCTGGAATTTAATTCACAATTTTCTAAAACACCATCATGTAATATTTGAGGCTCCAGTTTCTGGGGAGGAGCTAAAGATCCTGAGTTAGACTTGTGTGCAGCAGGAACACGGGGCTAAATTTAAAGGTGCCCATCCAGTCTGACTTATTGGATTGTTTTTCTGAGTGCGAGCTGTAAAAGGTCAAAACTGGCTGTTCAGTTTTCACAGTGACATTCAAGGATTCACCCCTCTGACACTGAGCAATAATAAACACCAGGGACAAGTTATGAAGACAGCTTTGTCATTCCCACAGACAGCCATGATGAGAGAGATGGATCAAATGTTATCTCAAAGCTACGGCTTTTATTTCTTTTTCACAATCTCAGTAATTTATTCCTCCTCAGGCAACAACTTTACCTCTCATACTTCACTTTGCAGTGTTTCCTGATTCAATAAAGTGCACATAAACAGCTGTAATATTGTTAGAATTATGAGGAGAGTGAAGGCTCCAGTGGGACGTTTACAACAGATAAAAGAGATTTGAACAGAAAGGAGTTCATCACTTCTGTATGACAGATTATGGAAGCACAGAGTTTTATGCTCGGTGTTTCCCCGTACTCCCATCTAACCTCCGTGAGTCCAGACTTTACACTTGTCTGCTGTGATACTTAGCAGACCAAACAGCTAAAAATATCCAGGATTTTCTTTTAGCTTTTCTTTTCTCCTTTTTTCTAAGATACCCTTTAATCAGATATTCTCAATGACACGCCCCTTTTCAACAGCTAATCCAGCTACCATCTTGCATCCTACCTGTACTGTGAGCTCTCACCCGCCAGCTGAGTCTTATCTAGACCCAGAAGAACAAGTGGTCAGAGATGTCACTGCGCCATCAAATTAGTCCACAATGGCGAGTTTTAAGGTTGAAAGGTTATGTAATGGATCTCAAAGGGGTATTGAGTGGAAATCTATCATAAAAAATGTCTTTGTGGAGGACTAGAGATGTAATTTAATCCGAAATAGTATGATGTCACACACCGTCTCAGCTCCGTCTTTACAAACATTGCACATTTATGTAAATCACTGCCTCCTTGTGTATGGCAGTATGTATTTTCAAAGTGAAATGACAGAAAGTAGAACAAAACATTCACATGTAGAAGACCCGGATCCAACAAGAATGAACTGCCATTGGTGAAGTGCCTGTCAGACAAAGAACGGGACAGAACCAGGATTAACAAGGTGGGGAGTCAAGCCTGGGGATTAAAGACATAGTATTTGTCTTAATTTTGTGCATACCTGCTTGTTGGGTTATTTCAGGGGAAATGAAACCGCTAAAAACCCAATAGTGAAACATTTCTGTATAATAGTTATTATGTTAAATATTTCATGAGGGCACTGGTAAGAAAATAGTTAAATACAAATGATTTAAATATATTAATACCCATTAAACTTTTTCCTATTTTTCAGCTGTGAATATAATATAATATAATATAATATAATATAATATAATATAATATAATATAATATATTATAATATAATATAAGATAATATAATATAACATAAACTAAAATAACTAAAACAGGAAT